>RJWH01011983.1:0-10152 GCA_004363575.1 Solenodon paradoxus | reverse complement strand
AAAATTTTTTTTCTCTATTTCATTGTTTGCATATAGAATGTTGCAATACTGTGTATTGATTTTATATGTGGCTACTTTGCTCTGTTCGTTTATGGTTTCCATTCCAGCACTCTTGTTTGTGGAATTTAGCATTTTTCTAGATTTACTATCATGTCATTATCAAATAATGATAATTTTATTTCTTTTTTTCCAATTGGATTCCTTTAATGTTACTCTCTTGCCTTATTGCTCTTGCCGGGATTCCAGAATTGTGTCAATAGTAGTGATTGTAGTGTACAGCTTTGTCTTGTTTCAGATCTTAGGGTAAAGACTCTCAGTCTTTCACTATTGATTATGTTGGTGATGGTTTGTCATATATTGCTTTTATTATTTTGAGGTATGTACCTTTTATTCCTATTCGGTGTGTGTTTTTAACCTGAATGGATGTTGAATCTTGTTAAATGCTTTCTTTTTCTGAATCTATGGAGAAGATCATTTGGTCTCTTTATTTTCCTTTTGTTGAATAGGTGTATTATATTGATTGATTATGGAACCATTCTTGCATCTCTGGAATATATTACACTTGATTGTAGTGTAAAATCTTTTTTATGTGCTGTTGAATTCTATTTGCCAACATTTTATTGATGATTTCACATCTATGTTCATTAGTAATATTGATCTGTAATTTTCTGTTTTGGCATTTTCTTTGTCTGATTTTGTAATCAAGTAATATTGCCTTCTGGAATGTATTTGAAAGTTTTCTCTTTTCTTCAAGTTTGTCAAAGAGTTTAAGTAGGATGGGGATTAGCTCTTCTTTGAATGTTTGGTAGAATTCATGAGTGAAGCTCTCTGGACTTTGCGTTCTTGTTCTGGGGCACATTTTCTATTACTGCTTCAATTTCCATGCCCGTGATTAGCCTAAGTTGTTTTGTCCTTCTGGTTCAGTTTTGGGACATTGTAGGATTCTAGAAACTTGTCCATTTCTTCATGACTGAAAATTTTATTAGTGTGTGAGTGTTGATAATAGTCTCTCATAATCCTTTGCATTTCTGTGATATCATTGTAATATCTACTTAATTTATTTCTGATTTTTGTTATTAGCTTTTTTCTTCCTTATTTTCATTTCCATAGGGAGCATATTGATTTTATTTATGTTTTTAAAGAACTACTTCTTGGAGCCATTGACCATTTGGATGGTCTTTTTGTTTTCAAGTCAATTTATTTCTGCACCTATCTTTTATTATTTCCTTTATCCTGCTGATTGTTGGTTTTGATTATTCTTCCCTTTGTAGTTTCCTCAGGTGTGTTATTAGATAAACATTCCTTTCAAACTTTTTTTTACATCCCATATATTCTGGTACCTCATCTCTTAATTTTCATTTATTTCAAGATAAGTCTTAATTTCACTGGTGATCCAGGAGTTGTTCAGAAGCATGTTGCTCAATCTCCAAATCTTTGGGTATTTCCAATATTGTTCTTTTGGTTCATTTGTAATTTTACCACCTGTGATCAGAGAAGATGCATTCTATAATTTCAGTTTTAATAAATTTGCTAAGATTTATATTGTGTCCCAAGATGTATCTGTCTTTGAGAGTGTTCTATGTACACTTGAGAAGAATGCATATTCTTTTTGTTGGGGTAGAATATTCTGTATATGTCTATTAGTTTCATACGATCAATTTTTTCAATTAAGACCCTAATTTCTTTGTTGATTTTCTGCCTGTGTCATCTATCTATTGATGTAGGTGGAGGGTTAAAATACCCTGCTATTTTATTGTATTACTGTCAATGTCTGCTTTTGGTGCTGCCAGTATTTGTTTTATATGTTTAGATGGTCCTACTTTGGGTACATATCTAATGATAATTACTTCTTATTGATGGATTTCCCCATGAGCATATTGTAGTGTCCATCCTTCCTTGTGATACCATTTTCTGGTGTTCTGATATTAGTATTGCAGTTCCTCATTTCCTTTCTTCAATACTACTTTTATATCCTTTTCTGTAGCTGTTGACTTTCAAGCTATGTTTATCTTTGGATCTGATATGACTTTCTTTTAGGCATAACATTGATAGGTTCAATATTTTTTATTCATCCAACCACTTTTTGTATGGTGAATTCAGTCCATTCACATTTAGGGTGATGATTGAAATGTCAGGTTTATTGCTGTCAGTTGAACGAATGTTTTCTTTTGGTTTTCTCTGCCTGTTACTTCTTTTCATGTTTGCTTACATTTGCCTTTTCCGTTGAGTGGTTTTCATTTTCTATTCTATCATTTTTTTTCTACTTTTTGGCTATCTATATCTTTAGAATTCGTTTTTGTGTTTTTACCATGTTGTTTCTTAATTGTACTGCTCTATCATAATTATTTTTTATTAAGGAAATGTGCAGTCGGGAATGATGGTGAAAATTCATTAAATTTTGTTTGTCATTGAAGACATTCATTTCTCCATCATAGCTGAATGGTAATTCTTCAGGCTAGAGTATTCTTGACTGGTTTTCTCCTTTAGTATTTTGAATATATCGTTTCATTCTCTCTTGTCCTGTAGGATTTCTGTTGGGATGTCTGATGATAACCTGATATGTTTCCTTTATGTTTTTCTTTTCTCTAGCAACATTAAGTAGCTTTTGTCATTGTCTTTTGCTAGCTTTACTATTATCTGTCTGCATGTAGGTGTATGTACATTGAAAATTTTGGTGTTCAGTGTTCTCACTGCTTCTTGAAACAGAAATAGTTACTTTTAGTAACAGATGTGAGAAATTCTCTATTACTTCAAGTAGGTTTTCTACTATTTTCATCCTCTCCTCTCCTTCAAAGACACCTATTATATTTATATTTGTTCTTCAGCTTGGTTCTGTTATTTATCTAGGCTTTTAAATTTATCCTCAATCTTGTTTCTCTCTTGTCTTCTGTGAGGGTCGACTGTTGTCTTTAATTTCTGATATTTGTTTTTCTGTAAGATTTATTATGTTTATGGAACTTTCCATGTTTGTCTTCAATTTCTTGATTATCTTACCTCTGGTGTGTTTCTGCTAGACTTTCTTCATGATCTCAATCTATTTGATGACATATTCCCTTTAGTCTGTCATATCTTTTCTGAATTCTTCCAATTACCTTTGGGTAGTTGTGTGCTCCTGCATCTCATTCAACTTTTTTACAAGTATTATTTTTAACTCTTCATATATTAGGTGTCTCCAACCATATCAATGGAATTTGTCTAATTTGTCTCTGCTGAGATCCTAGCATCTACCTCCTTTAGACTTTTTTTTTTTGGCGACTTTGACTTTGGCATGGCTTTCTTTTCTCCTTGAATTTAGAACTTTCATGTTCCTTTTATTTCCTATTTCTTCATTTCTATATGATGATGTGGCATGTGCCAGCTCCTTGATTTTAGTGGGAGGAGTGGCTCTGCTCTCTATGATATCCTCATGTGATGGGTCTGTGACACTATTTCAGGTAGTGCTTGCAGCCTTTGCATATTTCCAGCACAGAGAGATTCAGAGGTGGTCCCAGTGCTGTCTATGAACATAGTTCTCTAGTAGCCCAATTATGTGTTTAAAAATCCCTAGGTATGGTCTGCTGCACCATGAGTTCTGCAGGCCCCAAGATGTGGTGGGAGCTTTTTCCTGGGCATAGCTGGACAGGATGGAATGTTGTCTTATGGTCCACAGGAGCACATTCTTAGGAAGTGCAGTTTTCAGGCCATGAAGGTCTTTTTGGCAGTTCTGACCCACTACAGGGAATGATTGGTGGTCCATTAGTCTTTGGGGAGCAGAGGCCTCCAATATCTGGTTCTGCACTTCTGAATCCTAGAGGGTCATGCTTTATAATCTTGGGAAGGGACAGGTGAGAGGTGTGTGCCACTACTTTTCCTTAGGTGATTTTCTTTTTTGACAAAAGGAAAAAAGTGAAACTATTGCTCAGCATTTATTTTACAGAACCATTAACGATGAAGCATGACTTCTGAGCATTGAGAATGGTTCCATCAAGCTCTTCCTGTGGAACTATTTTATGAAGATTCTGCATTTATCATATCAGTCCCGCTTTAATTTTATATTAGTTTCATTTTAAGTTTATGCATTAGTTGGTTTGACCAGGTCGGTTACTTTTTGCATCTGATAATACTAATTTTTTCCAGATAGATTAATTATATTTGCTTCTTTCTTTATGATATCTTGGTTTATGAAAGGTTTCCTAGGAACAATCTACTTTCAGAGAGTGGAGAGCACTGTACAGAGTTTGAACTTGCTTTTTGATGGGCTCATAGAATGTGTTTGGATATATCATGATTTCTCTGTCATTTTTAAAAATAGACTCAGTTGTTTCCTTTAATTTTAAGCTCTATTCTCTTGAATAAAATTCTGTATAGGAAAATATTTGTAAATATCTAAAATTATACCATGCTATATACCAATATATGATTGCATAAAAATGAAATCTTGTGTCCAATCTTCTACTATTTAAACTATTCTAAAAAATTAAGGATATTGGTATTTTAGAGTACATAAACATTATTTTTTATGTCTGAGTAAATATTTTCAGAGATTATCTTTTTGGTAGTTATCTATTTCTAAAATGTCCAACAATAAGCATGAAGATATTGAACAAAAATTCCATTCTTGTTTCTCTCTTCCTCTCTGTGTGTTATTAGAGTTTTTATATCCTTTGGTTGCTCTTGTCAAGCCAAGTAATTCTCTAGGGGCAAAATCCCGTGATCCATGAGCTCCTTCTAAATTATCCTGTTTGATCAGCATCACTTGGTCACTGTCCTCTAGAGCTGAGACTAGTCAGCTTTATTTCTTCTTGTGGTAGGATATTATATGGCACTTCATCTAGAGAATACAGAAAAAAAGTCTCAGACTCCCTGAAGATACTGTTTTCTTTATACAGGTAAAATAGATAAATGGAATTAATTCATGCAAAATTTAGCTTTAATTTGATGTGATCTTTTTTAGAATTCTATGTATGTTAATAATATCCTCAAAGTGCATGAATATTATCCAAAAGTAAAATAGATAGTGCTCTGGATGAGGAGGTCCAATATATATTGAAAAATTTAACCGACCTTGACTTTTAGCTAGAAACACATTGTGACTTAGGTAATGTGAAAGACATTAAAAAGTGTCAGATGGTTGCAATAAATCACCCTGTTACAGATGTTGATTATATGAATGATTCTCATCATCTGTCACTTGATAAACAGGTATGGAAAAATCAATGGCACATGAAATATTGCAAAAGGGTAGTTGTATTTTTCTCCATTTGTTTTTCAAAAGAGATGGGTATAGTTTGATAATCTTTTGTTCAAAAGGAAGAAAATTTATTAAGAATTTGTCTAATTTACAAGACGTAAAGTGTTTAATGGATATCCCAATGAAAGTAAAAAGCATGAGATAAAAAAATCCCAAATTCGGTAAGTTCCAATATCATTTAAAAGAATAATATGGACTATTAAAATACATAAAATTCTGTGGAGGTTGATCTAGTTTTCCTGATCTCTTATGTAACTTACAATTACTGTTTTTTAAATTAATTTTTATCTCTAATTTGTAAATAGAGCGAATAAAGGCTTATAGAATGTCAAAAATGATTTTTTTGATAGAGAGCAATGAGAAAGAGAAATAAAGAATACATATAAAAGATATTGAGTTTGTTTTATCTTGCAAACAAAAGTCTGAGTGACTGCTGCATTCTGTATATAAATGGTTATTTAAAATGGACAGAATTATTCATATTGCTCATAGTTATAAAAAGAAAAAGAAGAACTGGCCTTAAATTAGAGGCAGGATTTTATTTTGGTGTAAAGATGGCTTGTGACAATTTGAAGATTAAATTGCAAAATATTTGAGTATTCTGACAGGCATTTTTTTTTTTTTAAATAGAAATTCAAGTAACAATCTCTGAAATTATAGGTCACTATTATTCACTACAGATTTCTAAAGAAGTTTATTAATAACTGGAGGAACCAAGAGAATGTTTAGCTTGAGTAAATCATTTGACTTAAATATGCAAAAATGGACATTTGGAAGGTAGTCCAGTTTTTAGATGGATGACGAAATTTATATGGACGATGATTTAGATTAGTACAGTGCTCAAACCTAACACTGTTTGTAGGTCCTTTTCAACTTGATGACAATTATTAGCAATATTTTCTTCATTTAAAATAGATTAAATGTCTGTTTAGAGGATTAATGAATTCTATGTGGGTAAAGAAAAAGGATTTATCATAACAGATGGAAAAGTGATAGATGTTGTCTTATGTATTATAAATATTCACATAGTTGAAAATACAAACACTATTTATTGATTTTTATTATTATTTCATTAGTTTACAATACTAGGTAGAGTTTTACAGAATAGATGCAAACTTCAGCCACTATGTCTATCAATCTGAAAAGTTAATATAGTAAAAAAGAAGTTGTTTCAAAAATCATCCAATTTATGAGATGATTTTCAAACACCATTATTTGGACATTTTTGCCTCTTTGTGTTCAATGGCTTCTAGGTAAGAAAACATCATATCTTGTGTGTCTATCCTGTGCCTCTCTATATTTCTGCTTGGAATGAGATTTGGATCCTGACTCTGTCTCAGCTGATTCAAATTGTGATGACCCAAATTTTTTGTTTCTATATTCCCTGATATTTGAATGAATGTATTCTCATTCTTTTAGTAATCTAGGTTCCATAATTCTATTTCCTTGTGCTTTAGATTCACTTTCCCTAAAGTTATCAGTTTTTACATGGTTAATAGTGATTGAGAGCCAAAAGGCAGATAAATTCACAGTTCTATGTGTATAACTGATAAGGGTTTATTGAGAAAGTCGCCCAACAGCCTTAGTACTTGAGAGATACCTAGAGATACAAATGTTATAATTTATTTGTAATTAATGACTTTCTGAAAAGTGGTTCCAGAATGTAATGGAAAGCATATCTCAAAACTATATTGGACTTAATTTGAAATAAGTTTATTCTTTTATCTTTTGTCATCATACACATTTTATTTTTTGTCCTTAACATCATTAATATTTCCTTTCCCTAATTATTATTCACTTTTATAATCCTTTACTTTCCTTTTTTCTCTATTGCTTAAGAGAGCTATGCATATTCTCTACTCTTGAACCTTAATTATTTTAGGAGTCAGATTTCCATGTATTTTTTTAATCACCCAAATACATCCTCTCCTATCTTTCAGGAAGCATTTATTTTGTAAAGCATTTACACATCCCTATTATATATTATTCCTACTATGTAAATGATAGAAGTCTATGTTTTGGGATACACTGAATCACAAGACACACAGATATCATCACTGATTTTACGGGATAGGCAGTCTCATCAGGCAGGATATAAATATAAAAACAAAAGTCAATGAATTATATTTTTAGTAAGTACTACTAAAATACAGTATTTTCCCCCATTCACTAAATAATTCTTTGTTCAAAATTGAATTATAAAAGAAAAATCTGGTTTTGCCTTAAAACAGTTATCTTGCTATAAGCACAATACACAAATTACTTTGAAGACTGAAGTTGAGTAAGAAAATGTTTATTTTGGAGATGTCTCAATGAACTCCTATTTTCATTTCCTGTGGGTGTATATCCAGAAGTGAAATTGCTGTATCATATGGTAGATCTTTTTTTAATTTTGAGGAAACTGTATATTGTTTACCCTAGTGGTTGAGCCAATTTACATTCCCACTGAGTATATAAGGGTTCCCTTTCACCAAATCCTCACCAGTATCTGTTGTTTCCTGTCTTTTTGGTGGTGTCATTCTAACAGATGTTAGGCGATATCTCAATGTTGTTTTGACTTACATTTCCCTGATGATTAATGATATCAAGTATCTTTTCATGTTCCTTTGGTCATTTAGATGACTTCTTTGGAAAAATGTCTATTTTGTTCTTCCACCACATTTTAAAATGATTTTTCTGTTATTAAGTTGTGCTACTTCTTCATCTTGGATGGTAATCTCTTATTTGATATATGGTAATAAGCATTTTCTCTCTCTAGGCTGTCCTTTCATTTTGTTAATTGTTCCTTTTCCAGAGCAGAAGTTTTTGAATTTCCTGTGTCCTATTTGATGATTTTGCTTTTGTTTGTGTTTTTGGCATCATATCTAAAAAAGCCATTGTCAAGACCAATATCATTGAACTTCTTCCTTCTGTTTTCTTGTAGTAGTTTCATGGTTATCAGATCTTTTGCTTGAATCTCTGACCCACTTAAGTTTTTGTGAAAGTTGTGAGATAAGGATACAATTTCATTGTTTTGCAAGTATTTCTCCAGTTTGCTAGCAACATTTGTTGAAGAGTCTATATTTACCTCATTGAGTGTTCTTGGCTCCCTTGTAACATTTTGATACATAGCATTTTTTGAGAGCAAATATATTTAATCTATGAATAATGATTTTTATTCACTAAAAGACACTATAATCTATTACAAAGTAGGAGAAAATTTAATTTAGTGTGGAAGCATATCTTAGATATGAAATTTTGATGCTCTCAGTTGGCCCGTACTGTTTCCTCTTCATCTATCTCATATGTTGAGTATTGTTATGGATAAGTGAAAGAAAGGAAATAAAATTAATATTCACTGAATATTTGCATATTGAGTATCTACACACTGATACATTATTACAAATGATTTTATCCTTCCAACTTACTCTGTCCACTGCTCTATGATGCCCCTCACAGCTTTTAAATGCCTAGAGCATGTGCCACTAAGTACTCCAGGGCAGTGCTTCTCAAATTATCTTCAGGTAGGAGCCAGGTTTTTAACTCTAATCCTGTGTGAACAGATACTTTAATAAATACAAAATAATGCAGTTGGATTTTACTATGACGTAAAATTAGTAGGGAAGTTTCTAAATAGTCTCAATTTATGTGTCTAACATGATGCAAATTGGTCAAGGACAATTCATGGACTTGCACCTTTATTTGGAATACAAATATGCATAAATCATAATCTGTGCTTTGAAACTTAGTCTACGTGGTGACATAGAACTGTAGTCAGTTTAATAAATTACATGAGCGAAAAAGTTGCTCATAATATAAAGGAAGACCTCACAGACGTGGTTAAAATTTAATAAAATTGAAGAAGACTCCAGAGGTAGGGAATCAGAAGGAAAGATATGTTTGTAAGTGCAAATCTTGTATAAAAGCAATGTTATTTCCTTCACTGCAGTGTATTATTAATGAAAAATGTTAACTGTATTATAGGTGTAATAGTATTGCCTATGTTGCTAGGTTTACAGATTTTTAGGTAATAAATGTCAAAGATTTAGCACATTGTCAGTCTCACTGCACATAATAAGTATTAATGAAGACTTATTATTACCACAATGAAATGTAAAGCTTCAATAAATGGCTATATAGTTATTATTGTTATCACACTATATTATTGGTGGATAATAAAATTCCATAATGAACAAAAGCAAATAATGCTCATATATATTTGTAATACAATGTAAACACTTTTTGAATTCCAGAAAGATTTATTTTTGCTTCTAAATCCTAAAAAAATAAAAGGGCAAACAGCCAAGAATATTTGGTTTATTTGCCTTACTGGATTCTAATATGAACATTTAAACATAAAATAATAACCAATTGGAAAGGAACAGTATTGAGTAGACCTATGTATGATGGACTATTCAATAAAGGCTTGGGGACATTGAAAAAAGAGTACTTACAGTCTTGGAAGTGGATAGAATATCTGAGAAATAGTGAATAACTCTGTGTGACTGGAACCAGGCAATATTAGTCTTAAACAAAAAAATCAAAAGATTGATTTCAAAAGGGTTAAATTTTGATTATCCATGTTGACCAAACTTTCATCTACTATGGGAAGAATCAGAGGGTATTAAATGCAAAGACATCCCAGTGGTAGAGAACAGCTCCATATGAAACCCATCAATTTTTCTGGATGATTACATTTTGGAGATCATTTCTGAGTAAATTAGGTCAGTTTTAGTACTAAATTGGAAAGAAACTTTCATAACTTTGACCTATATTATAATTTATTAATTTAATTATCATACTTTATGTTTTTTCCCTGCTGCTCTCTTTCAGGTAGCAATGTCAAGAAAGCCAATGGATAAATTGAATCACTCTGGGGTGTCAGAGTTTGTGTTCCTGGGGCTCACCAATTCCAGGGAGATACAACTTGTTCTCTTTGTGTT
>RJWH01011982.1:0-10155 GCA_004363575.1 Solenodon paradoxus | reverse complement strand
AAAGAATTATCAGAAAAACAAATCAGTCTCAGGTTAAAACTGCCCTTTTTTCTATTCCCGCTTCCCTGCCACACCGGTTCGCATCTGCTGGATCTGCCCATGGAGCTGATACCGTTCTGTGGTCTGTGCTCTCATTTTGACATTGCAGGCCCCCTCTCTCTCCCCACGTACCGCATGTACAAACGGACACACACACACACACACACACACGTGCGCGCGCGCAACCCACAGGCGCACACACCCACGCACAGAAAGCTTCCATGGCAGCCCCTTCCCTGCCCTGCATATTCCAGGTTCCGGCAACCCTTGCGCATGCAGACACACACGCACGCACACACGCACACGCTTTCACACACTGTCACAACCTCCAGTGCTTGTCCCTGCCTCTCCCTGCTGCCACAGACATACCTCCCAGGGAGACCCCCTCCTCTCGCTGCCTCTGTGTGCTCTCAGAGCACACATGACACGCATGCACACACCCTCCTGGAGGGCTTACCAACTCTGCCTGCTCCACAGACGTATAAGGCCATCCTTCCATTTCTGGCCTCTTTATCATACGTCAGTTACACACATGTGCACCCACATACACTCCACACACCCCTCTCAAACACACCCCTCTTGCCACATAAGTGCTTAGACAGACCTCCTGATTTACACTCATGTAAATCCTTCTCCAGGAACACCTCCCCCTCCCTTCCAGCCACATTCAAGCACATAGACGTCTGATTGCTGGCCCTATTCTCCCCTGCTGTCTCCCACCGGTTCTTGCTCACACTGCCATTTCTCCATTGTGGCTTCCCACTTCAGCAAACACAGGCACACCAACTCCTTGACACCCTGTCCAGTGCCACCATTCCCTTTCTTCTCTGTCACAGTTGCCACACAGGCATCCCTCCACAGAATTCCTGATGCCACGCATAGAGCCACGCACACACACACATCACCTTCCTCTCATACTTACACACACACTCCCCCCCTCTCCTCTGAAGCCGTCACACCCACACCTGTCATTTCATAACCACATCAGAATGGGTCTCTTTCTGTCTGACATACCTCTTCCCACGGCTGGCTTTACCTGCCCCTTCCCTCTGCAAACAGACACCACTCCATAGCAAGTGTGCTGGTCTCCTTCCAACTGCTCCTCTCGTGACAGACACACAGGCACTCCACTCATGCTTGTAAACAGTGGTCTTTATTTTCCACTCGATTCAATTTGCATTTCTTCTGTATGTCTGCAGGGCTCAGAAAAACACAGACACCCTATAAAAAAAAGTCCATAACACTCTCCTCTTCTAACATTGGCACATTTCCACAGTAATTCACCCACCTTCCAAGCTACCTTAGTCTCCCCAAAGTCTGGTTTCCTAAAATCCCAGTTTGGTAATCATTTTGCCAGCATTAAAATATGTGTTCCAGGTCTACACTTGATAGTCACTGGAATGCTATCCCAGGTCTTAGGAGAAAGTGAAACCCATTTTAAAGGGCCCTTATTCTTTTCATTACCTTCCTGCTGAAGGGAAAGTAGAACTCCCGGCTCCTTGATTCTGAACCAATTTGACTTTTCTCGTCTCCAAAGCATGTGCAGGGAGCAGGAGCCTTTCCATTCAAGTCCGACTGTCTTAGAAACCCTCCTCAGTCAGAGCAACGGGTCAGGAATCTAGCAAGCCTGTGTGGCTCAAGCCAGCAGGTGGGTATCAATCCGATACTGGCAGGAGGTATGAAAGAAGGCATGCTTCTGTCAGTTTCAGGCCATCCACGAGCCAGCAGGGAAGGATTTCCAGCCAGAGAAAGACAACATCCGACGTCCCAATGCATAGATCAGCCCCCAGTCAGACCACCAAGAGGAGCCGATCGCCATTTTCTTCCACGCGTCGGAATTGGGGCGACAGTGTGAGCCCGGGAGCCAGCTTGAATGTTGAAAATGAGGACTACTCCAGGTACCCGCCAAGAGAGTACAGGGCTCCTGGTGGTAGAAGAGGAATGGCTTATGGACATGTTGACTGTTTTGGGGTAGATGACAGTGAGGAGGAGGGGGCTGGGCCTGTGGAGCGTACACCAATGAGAGGGAAAACTGGCAAGTTTAAAGATGATAAGCTGTATGGCTCAGAGAAAGGGGTGAGGTCTTTGGCTGGGGGGCCCACAACTTTCTCTAGTTATAACCGTGGTATGAGAGAGGATCTTGACAAGTTAGAGCCAGCCCCTGCAGCAAGATGCTCTGTGAGCAGAGCTGAGTTCCTGCAGCAGAACAGCATGGGCTCTCAGACATCTGCTGAAGGCAAGGTGGCTACAAATGGTGACAGCCTGGAGAGGGCGAGATGGGGGCAGAATTTCCTTGTGCGCCCCAGCAGGGCTCCTGTGAGTATTTGTGGTGGTGGGGAAAACGCCTCCAAAGGTGTGGAGGAACCGGTGGTGAGGCCTAAAATCCGAAATCTGACCAGTCCAAACTGCATGAAACCCAAAATATTTTTTGACACTGATGATGATGATGATATGCCACACAGTACTTCCAGGTGGAGGAATACTGCCAACACTGATGATGGCCACTCGGATGGCCTAGCAAGAAGAGGCAGAGGTGAGGGTTCAAGTGGCTATCCTGAGCCAAAATACCCTGAAGACAAGAGGGATGCCAGGAGTGACCAAGTGAAGCCAGAGAAGGTGCCGAGACGGCGACGAACCATGGCCGACCCTGACTTTTGGACATATAGTGATGACTACTACAAATACTGTGATGAAGACTCCGACAGTGACAAAGAGTGGACCGCCGCGCTGCGTCGGAAGCATCGCGGTCGGGAGCAAGGTCTCTCCTCCAGTGGGGAAAGCTGGGAGACTCTGCCGGGAAAAGAAGAGCCCGCACCTGAGAAAGCCAAAGGGAACGCCAGTGCCACTGCCAGCCCCAGGGCCACTGCCAGTGCTGGTGACACTGGCAGCACTGGCGGTAATGAACTTGGAGAAGTTCGAGGACCATCTCTTCAGGAGGAGGAGCGGGCATCCCCGGAAAGAGGAGAAGCGCCTTGGCTACAGTACAATGAAAACGAGAGCAGCAGCGAAGGTGATAATGATTCTGGTCAAGAGTTTCTGCAGCCTGGGGTGTTCATGCTGGATGGGAACAACAATTTGGAAGATGACTCCAGCGTGAGTGAAGACCTAGAAGTGGATTGGAGCCTCTTTGATGGATTCGCGGATGGGCTAGGGGTGGCCGAAGCCATTTCCTACGTGGATCCTCAGTTCCTCACGTACATGGCACTTGAAGAACGCCTGGCCCAGGCTATGGAAACTGCCCTGGCGCACCTGGAGTCCCTCGCAGTGGACGTGGAAGTAGCCAATCCGCCAGCAAGCAAGGAGAGCATCGATACTCTGCCGGAGATCCTGGTCACTGAAGACCACAGTGCCGTGGGGCAGGAAATGTGCTGCCCCATCTGTTGCAGTGAATATGTGAAGGGGGAGGTGGCAACCGAGCTGCCGTGCCACCACTATTTCCATAAGCCGTGCGTGTCCATCTGGCTGCAGAAGTCAGGCACCTGCCCTGTGTGCCGCTGCATGTTCCCTCCCCCGCTCTAAGAGCAAGGCTCTCTCCTCCTGGTCCAATGATTTTCCCCATCTGAAGTCCACCATACTGCAGGAGCCCTCTTAGCATTAACAACTGAAATAAAACCAATCGGTTGATTAACCAACAACACCTTTTGATTCCTTGTGATTTTTTTTTTCCAATGTGAAAGCAATTGTGTATATGATTGCATTAAAATCATCTTGTTGCTTAGGGGTTAGAAAGGGAAAACTAAACTTTCTAAATGCTTCTTGTGATTACGGTCAGAGCAGACAGTTTCTAACCTGAAAGTTGAAATAAGTTGTGGTTATTTTCTTCAGTAGAATATATTGCTGTTCCTTGTAACGTCAAGTTTATCTGTTAAAAATGTCCAAAAGGCATCATCATTTTTGTTGCATGTTATGGGTTAATGTTCCTGTAATTGCAGTGCCGTAAAGCTTATTAAAGTTCTTCTTTTGGTTTTACGTGGTATAGTGGAATTCTTTGACTTTATCTAAAATGCTGGTACAAAGTGACTTTACAATTCATCCTTTGAGTTTGCATTAAAAAAAAAAAAAAAAAGCTTCTCGGCATTCCAAATAGTAGAAAAGCTTTAGTTTCACTGGAAATGGTGACTCAACAGCAAAAAATGAAGGGTGATTATTTTTATGGGAATAACGTGTGTGACTGTCAAACCTACCATAGGGACCAAGGTGAATGGAGAATACATTGTTAGTCTACAGGAAGAAAGAAACAACGAAGGAGCATGGTCAAAAGAAAGCACGATGGTAGGGGAGGAGGTAAAGTCACCTTTTAGAAAATAGAGACTCATGGGGAATGGGTAAAATAATAGCAAACTGTGGGCTAATTTTGTACCTCAACACAGTGACACAGAGGAGTTGAAAAATCTATGCCAGATCAGTGCTGCAGAAGAGGACCCCACTACAAGAGCGAACAAGCTTTAACATTTGGCAATATTGGTTTCAGATCTCTCTGCTTCTCTCTCATTAATAGAATTTTTCAAACACAGGTGAAGATCCTCACCCATCAAATTCCCTACTCCACAGAGATAAGCACTACTCAGAATGCTTTGTTTACTTACCTCTTGTCTGTTTTTAGACTTCTGTGTATGTGTGTATGTCTATTTGTATGTCTATGTGTGTAGTGTGTCTCTCAAATGCATATAATTGACTTGTAGGCATCATTTTGCCACTTGATTTTTTTCACTCAATATTGTTTGCAATATTTCGTCATTTTGATACATAGAGGTCTAGTTCATGCATTTTAAGTGCTCTCTACTAAATATTCAATGTATGAAGCAATTCCCAGTATTTTTAGGCCACACACGTACTTAAAAGATGTCTCTGTGCATACATGTGACTTCCTCTAGGGGTAAGATACAGAGATGAGATGTGCAGGGCTCAGGGTTTGAGTATCTTCACTCTGACTACATATTGTCAAACGACTTTCCAAAGTGACTGTACTGATTTCTGCTCCTACCAACAGGTTATGAGAGTTTTCTCCCCACAGCTCCAACAGCCTGGATACTGGTTATGTTCAGCCCCACTGACAGTCAGGGACATGTAAATACACACAATAATGAAACAGATTGTGTCCATCAGAAAGCAATAGATTTTCATCCTGCTAATAACTGGCTTAGGCTATGCTGAGAAGAAATAGGAATGCTCATGCTGTCAGTATCAATGTACTCAATAGCAGCCTTTCTGAAGAGCGGTGTGGGTAGTGGACGTCTTTCCAGGTGTAAAGTGGCACATGTAATTCTGCACAACTTAGATACCTTCACAGTATAGAATTAATAACTTCGCGCGGCAATTAAAAACAGTATGTACTGCTCTGGAAGGATCGCCAAGACCTAATGTTGAGGGAAAAGAATATTGTAGAACATTATGTACAGTCTTTATATAAAATAAAATCTTACAAAATCAAACTATATACACCAAGGCATACAAGCGTATGGAAGGCTACATACCTAACTGCTGGCAGTGGTTACCTCCAGAGCGTGTCAGGCATTACGGAAATGGAGTGAGGAAAGGGGTTTTGATTTTTTCAACTGCAATAAAGAATTTGCTTGATTTTTTTATACTATCAGTGTACTTTCAGGAATACTAACAAAATAAGTAAAGTCAAGAACTTCCCAATTTAAGAAAAGAAAGAGATACATATTTTCTTACTGTAAGTACAGAGACATGGGTGAAAAGCCACGGTCCTTTTTTCCTGTAACTGGTCAAGCTGAAATTTATGACTTTGTCACCCACAGCCATTCTGTGTTTCCCTTTGGCCTTCAGCCAGCACGTCAGCTGGCAAGAAGAGTCAGAAGTCTGGGAAGGACCTTGGAGGGCCCTTTTGGGGTGGGTTACGGTTTGCCTGACATTACCCTGACTGGCACCACACAAGGGAGGTATGTCAGGCGCACCCTTGGGCTCCGCTCCTTTTCCTCTGGCTCCCTTGCACAGCAATAGCCCTAATTTCAGAGTCGGAATTTGTGAATCCACAGAAGGCAATCCTTCCCCTGTTGCTATTGGAGAAGTCTGCTGCCACAGAATGTCATGCTAGAGGTGAGACTTCTCTGACAAGGAAGGCCTGCAAGGCCTGAGACCTGGGCCGCTGGGCCTGGGCAGCTCAGATTTGGGTCTAGTGCTTCAGTTAAGCACATCATTCCAGTACCTTAAGTCTGGAGGGAGGGAGTCAGAGGAGCCTGGTTGGGAGGCTTTTGCTCATACACTGCTGTGGGGATGAAGGTGATGATGGCGATGGTGACGATGGTGGCGGTACGGGGGCCATGCTGCTGGTGAGGTGTTGGCCAATAGCTCCTGTGGGGAATGTGGCTGTGTTCTTGGCTGCCCAGTTCCCTTGTTCCTGCCAGTTTCTAATTCTCCCACCTCCCTGACAATTTCCCAAACTCCCCCATAGCTTTCCAATAAAATTGTTCTGCTTAAATTAACTAGTGTTGGTTTCTGTTGTTTGTAACTAAGAACTCTAAATGGCATACCAGAGCCCACCTGTGTGCCTGCTTTCCTAGTCTTATGAGATACAACAAGTGGCCAAAAGTCAGGTAATTTCCATTTACAACACAGTGGACCCGTTATTGGCACCTGGAATGTTAGTTCTAGAAGAGCAGGCCTCAGACACCAAGCAGTCATTTTCAAAAGTAGATTCTCTGGAATCGTCATTGAAAGTACCACCCACCAAACTACACTTTTTGGTTTCTGGACTTGTTTCCTGGCTTTGGAATAAAAAGCTCCATATTTTGGCCACTGATTTGGAACATAAGCCACTACTTGCAAGAGAGCGGCTAGCTTCCTCAGGTGGTCCCCCAAGTTGATGTGACAGCCAAACCATCCTAAGGCTCTTCCTGGCTCTAAGGTACTACCTTTTCTTAGCCGTCTGCTCCCGCTAAGCCCTTCTATGTCCATGCCCCGGACCTCTGACCTAAAATGTCCTTTCCAACCCTATCAGTTCTCTCCATTCTGCAAAACAAAGTGCTGTTCACGTGCCAGCTCCTGAAAGCAGTATTTTCTGACACACCTGCCTCCCTATGTTCTATCTCTGTGAGTCCTTAAGATCAGGCCTGAGTCATCACCATCATCTTGGCACTTGGTGTGTGATACAAAAGTGTCCAGGAACACTTGCTGACAGGATGACTGAGTGCCTCTTACAGGGGTTATGTTCAGAAAACTCAGGAAGGGTCATGGGGGTGGAGTTCTGGCCGAATCGGGCATCTCTGTCCTAGCCTCTGCCCCACTCCCAGCCCTCATCTCATCCTCTGTCCCATTTTGCTGTTTGTACTGTTGAATCTCCAGTGGTTCAGAGACTGTTCTTGGACGCAGAGTCTGTGGATAGAAGTAGGAGTTGTCTTGAAGATAAGAGAATACCTGACAACCAACCTTAGCACACCTGCTTTGGCCTGAGCTGAACCTCTGACAAACACGATGCTGAAAGGACACTTGTGCATCTGCCAAATTGGACAGGGCCTGGCATGGAGCAAGCGAGGTTCTGGGACCTCTGAGCAATGCTTTCAGCCTGCCTCGGCATTAGCATCTGCAGAATGGAAACTTGCACCCAATCCTGTCGCTGAAGGCTTCTGCTGACCCTTGCATGCCTCCTGTTCAGTTTACTCCTTCTGGAATTCACTGACTCAAAGAAGGTGGTAAAATATTAGTGAGGGTTCAGAGTCCCTTATGCTTAGATAAGATTTCCCCAGATACGTCACTCAGTGACCTCACCGAGTCTTCCCATCAACCCCAGAAGATGAATGATAAGGAGATGGTGACTCAGAAAGGTGGTGGAGTAAGAGTCTCTGCTGGGTGGGAAGGGGTAGCAAGGCTGTCCTCTCCGCACCCATCCCAGCCCTAGCGGTGAGGACTGGGGAGGGTTCTGGTCTTCACAGACTAAAAGCCCAGGCTGCCTCCAGCTTGACCCGATTCAGGGCCTCTGGTCACAGGTGTCACTGGCTGCCAACCACAATACACATTGAAAGACCAGGCAAGAACAGCCTAGGGTGTGGTGGGGGTGTGTGTGTGTGTGTGTGTGTGTGTGTGTGTGTGTGAAGATAAATGACACAATCCTAGAAGGGTTCTTCCATAGGAGCGGGGACCTAGGAAACGGTACTGCTTACAGAAAGTTGCAGAAATGTGGGTGGAGCAGGGCCTGGGAGTTAGCCTGAAGGAAAGCAGGGACCGAGGGACTGGGCATCAAATGCATGAAAATAATCTCAGGGATTCAGAGGGACCAAATACAAGACCCTGCTCAGCCTGGACCATTTGCATTGAGAAAACAGGTACCTGCCTCTTTAGCACTCAGAGCTGGAGACTCAGAGCTAACTAGTCCAACAAATATTGATTGTATTGGCATTCTGCCTATGGTGTGTTAGACCACAGCCTGCAAGAGATAAATGAAACTTAATCCTTCTCTTAGAGAGGTTACAGTCTAGTGTAGGAGACTTGGACAGAGAGGATCACAATCTTATGTGGAAAGTTCTATGTGGAATCCAACACAGAGTGACCTGGGAGCCAAGTGCTTGGCTAGCCTCGTGGGAATAGGGGCTGTCCTTTGGAGGCACTCAGGAGGAGGCCACTCCCAAAGTAGGAATTAACCAGGGAAAGAAAGGAAGAGAGCAAAGGTAGGCTGGGATCTTTCCAACGTTTTGTCAGAGGGACTGCCCACGGATTTATTTGAAAGATCCCTTAGTGAAATGTATTAACATTTAAAATCTGCACACACTGACCAGCCCAGCAATTCTACTAGTAGGGATTTCTACAAGGGCAAAAGCACGAGATTGTTATTACAAGGATATTTACTGGTAGGAGTGAGAGACTAGAAAGCCTTTCAGTGTTCATCACTGGGGACCTGTTTAAATAAAGGATGGCACAGCCAGCAGATGCTTCCACAGTGTAGACAGCTTTGCTCCGCATGAGGTAGATCCATAGCTTGCAGAGTGAGAGCACCTGAAACTCAAAAGAAATTACAAAAGCCAAGTGGAGAACAATGGGCACAGTTACCATGTATGGTTCACAACATATACATGCATATCAGTGCCTCGTATACATTTCACTGGCCCCCACCCAGAGATCTACAAGAAGCAGACACTGGGTTCAGGGTGAGAAAAAGCCTGCTTTTGACTGTATGTCCTTTTGAACCTTTGGAGCTTTTGTTAACAGTTTTGTAAAAATAAAATATATGTATGCGTGAGAGATGGGGAGGAGCATGAGTAAGCAAGAGAAGAGGGCAGAGACCTCAGGCAAAGAGAACTTAAAGTAGGGGTGGATATGAAACAGTACAATATGTGTGTGTGTGTGTGTGTGTGTGTGTGTGTGTATACATGCGTATGTGCACACCTGTGTGTATGTCCAGAGTTGTGAAACAGGGACTCTCCCAGGTGACTTCCAATAATGAAGGGCGTGTCAATTGTCAGGCTCCAAATAGGACAATGGCAGTCAGTCAGTCAGTCAGGGATCTCAGCCACAAGGCCAGGCCCCCTGGGAGCCAGAAACTTTGGCCCAAGCAGGCCTTATAAAGAGAAGAGCCACCACAGTGCCGCAGTCCACCTGACTTCCTGAGGACACAGTGCAGGGCTTAGAGAGTGACCCGTTGCCTGAGCAGCTTTACTGCCATCT
This sequence comes from Solenodon paradoxus, assembly GCA_004363575.1. NCBI lineage: Eukaryota > Metazoa > Chordata > Mammalia > Eulipotyphla > Solenodontidae > Solenodon > Solenodon paradoxus. Next base: position 498 of record RJWH01011982.1, on the reverse strand, counting down.
CAGGTCTGCAAAAGAGATCTTCAGATTGTATTAGTGCCTGACAGAGATTGACAGAGATTAGGCAGGAATCTACCATCATGTTAGCTAGCAGTAATTCTCTTTCAGAAGTGGGATTATATGTAATTTTCTTTTTCTTTCTGTTTGGGGGACATTTCTGAAATTCTCTTCAATAAGCAGGTGATCAGGGAGAAATAGTTTAAAAAATCGGCATTTTACTGGAACCCTGACTGTAACCTCTGAAGGCTGCTTCTCCCTGAGGGAGGCCTCCTTATCTGGCCTAGTCCTTCCGGCGGTTGAGCTAGTAGAAAGATCATGGCATTTGGAAGCAGACCTGTATCTGAAACAGTTTTCCTTCCAAATAACGGGGAGCAATAAGCAAGGGACATACCCTCTGTCACCGATGGTTTGATTAGCTATAAAATGGGGCAGAAGAATTCCTGTATCATAGGGTGACTGGAGTGAGTGAAGAAATAATGAAATGGATCACAATATCCGTAT
>RJWH01011981.1:0-10158 GCA_004363575.1 Solenodon paradoxus | reverse complement strand
CTCCTAATCAGTTGACTTTAGATAAGAGAAATTATTCTGGATAATCTCAGTGTTTTGGCAAGGCCTCCAGATGGCAAGAAGACTGACAACTGAGCACTTGAAGGTAGAGAAACAGCACTTTATTACAAGCACTGGGGCTGGCTCAAGGGCGTTGCTGTCAGCACCCCCACCAGAGCAAGCCTTAGACCAGGGACTAAAGTTTAACTATCAGGACAGTGAACTGCCTCTGGCTCCAGCACCCAGTCGTGGATGCATCCGGATCCATAAGGAAAGCTGATGGACGAGTTTGACATGTGGGACATGTAGTGCGTGACCAGCACGGACCCTTACCAAGAAACAAAACAATGACATCAGTTGAAGAAGACCACCAATAACTTCAAAGGACAATGTCACCTTGGCCAATCAAGAACTGAAACCTGGTCTGCAGACTCCTCTCTCCATCCCCCTTCCTCACCATGTGGGATTTTCCTTTAAAAACTCAGGCTGCTGGCAAGGCCTCCAGTCAGCCTCCCCACTAATGGGGTCTTAGCCTCCCTTGGCTGGCTCCCTCTCTATCTCTCTTCTCCCCACTAATGGACCCCCAACTTGCTTACTCGATTCGCCTGTCTGGTATGTGGAGCCACCCTGAACCCACGGGGTCTGGACCTCCCATGGTCGGCTCCATCCCTTTACCCTCTGATTAAACCTCTGCTTGCTCACTCGCCTAACTCTGCCCTGGGTTCTTTGAGCGACCTGAAAACCCCCACAATTGTTGCCCAACCGGCGCATCTAGGGGAGCTCACAGATGCAGGGGTGTAGTACAGTTATGCTGGAAAACGCCTGGCAGACTAATTTTGCATTGGGGTAAGGTCTACCATATCGGTGGGCCTGATTGATCAATTGACTAATTAACTGAAAGACCAAAAAAGCAAGATCATAATGATATACAGCTGATTAAACATTTGAAATCAATTTAATCCACCATATTAACGGGTTAAAGAAGAAAAATTAAATTATTAATTGATGTGAAAAAAGCATTTCACAAAATTCACACCCCATTATGATAAAAACTCAGAAAAATAGAAATAGAGTAGGACTTCAACTTTACAGAGATTATCTAGAAACATATCTGCAATAAACAGTGGTGAAAGTCTGAATTCTTTCTCCCTAACATTGATAACAAGGCAGGGATATTTGATCTCAACATTTTTTTTTATTTTGCATTTTTATTTGTTTATTTCTCATCATCCCCCAACCCTGAGGTCTCTAGTCCATACCCCAGCCGCACACTCAGCCGTCTGAACCACCAAGGTGAGCCCCTTAATGCTCTTGTTTAATAGTGCTCTTATTCCAGTTGAAACCTTATTAAGAAATCCAATCCATGAACATAAGGAAGGCTGAGTGGTCTGGCTAAAGTGCTGACTGCAAGCCCAGAGTCCTATGCATTCATCCCTTTGAAAGAAGGAGAGATCAGAATGGGATGCTGCCTCTCACCCTGCTGGTCCTTTACTGAGCATTAGACTCCAAAACATATCTCATTAACTCTCTGGAAAGATTCCTGTAATCTTCAATTTAGTGTTTTCCCCAAGACAGCAAGGAGCCAGGACCACCAGAATGCCAGAGGCCACTTTACAGACCAGAAATTTGGTCTGTGAAAAATCCCCTCACTTCTGCTTTCAAACTAACTGGTGAGTTCTGTTCTCTTGCTAATTACAGACACTAGAAAGGGGGTTTGCCCAGAAGCCCTCTCCCAATAGTATACATGTAGGAATCTCAGAGCAATTTGGGCAGGCCTCCCTGCCCAGGAGACTCTTATCTCCTGCTTTTGCTTTCTTTCTCCTCTATTTTCTCTAATAAACTTATAAAACTGCACTCTAAAGCTCAAGAATTCTTTCTTGAACTGTTTGCCGCCAGACACCAAAGAACCTGCATCATCTTCATTCCCCCTTGGGGCAGTGGGCCTTGAAACCCACAGAACTCTCTCATGTCCCCTGAACACTGCTGGGAGAGCTTGGTACTAGTTTATGTCTATCTCAAACATGAACTTCACTGAAGGTTGTCAGCTACCTAGAACATACAGGAAATTTACTGTATGTGGATTTTATTCTGCATTCTATCTTAACACCGTAAAGACATCCCAAATGTCCTGTATTCAATTTTTTTTCCAGTAAGTTGCAAAAATTCAACAGTGAGAACTCTTTTTCCACCACAGTAATTGATGATTAAATCACTTATGGCAACACTAAATGAAAATCATGCCTCCACAAATAAAGCTCTGATCTCTCCTGCAGGTTTGACTGAAGGAAGATCAAAAGGAGTGGACTTAGAATTAAAACAGGAAATATTCAACAATCATTCTGTTTTTTTGGCCATAGCCCAAGTCCCTGAACAAATTATCACCATTCAGTAGATGTAACTCTGAATCAGTACAATCAGCCTGTCAGAGAGCCTCACTCTAGTAACTAGCAAATCAATGTCAGCACCAGGCTTCTGAAAATCAGCCAATCAGTGACACTTCACATACACTTTCTGAAAGTCAATCAGTGGCAGCCTCATACTTCCAGACACCATCCAATCAGCAAGTTCTTCTGCTTAGCGGCCATGGTTCTAGTGACCACAGAAACACTGCTGAAAGTGTCAGTCCCAAAGCACTCTATATCTGAATGTCCATCAATCCTTGAATCACTAGGCTAACAAAAATCTTATATAGGATCAGCTCTGGCATTGTTCATGAATATTGCACCTTTGCAAGTACAATTATCCTTTCAGGCAAACAGGAAGTTTGCTTTTTGCAACAAATATCAAGTTAAATGTATTCTTTGTTTTTTTTCTAAGGAAACGCAAGTAAGCAGGCAGAAGAGAGGGGAGGAAGAAGCATTTTATTGTTTTTTATTTAGTTGCTCACACTGGTTGTTCCCCACCACCCTCCATCACACACACACAGGGGACTCAAATTCAGGGGTATATGACCTGCTATTCTTCGGAAGCAACTGACCTAACCACTACTCCACCAGAGAGCACACCTTAAATGTATTTTTAGTTTGCAAATTAACAACCCTTTCAACCATTCAACACCTGTTTAAACACTTGTTACACAGACACACTAACTGCCTTGGCTTTGAGGTCTTAAAATTCAACCTTTTCCATTCTTGCAATGGTTGTTTTCATCTTTTATTTTGTTTTGTTTAAAGGAAAGGTACAGGCAGGAATGAAAGCAAGTGACTGCCAGGCAGGAAGAGAGAGGAGGAGGACACATCTTTATTTCTTATTTAGTTTTGTTCACACTTGTTTACCCCTCGACCTGGGACTCAAACCTAGGGGTAGGTGGTTTGCTCCTTTGTAGACAATTGATCTAACCCCTGCTCCACCAGCGATTATTTGTGTTTATTTGAAACTCAAAATGCCCAACACAAGTGTGAATATTGTGACAAATTTCCTCAACAGTGGCTATTTATTAAATGAGGAATGAGTTCTTCAAAAGCTTTTTGTGAAATATACTCTTTTTCATTCAACATAGACAATGGTGGAAAGTCAGATATAAACCAGTATATATACTCTTTTTCATTCAACATAGACAATGGTGGAAAGTCAGATATAAACCAACATATACTAATAGTTGAGTATGAGAGATGTAAAATTTCCTTAATAAGCATCAAAGGCAGTAGAAAAATAACTTTTCTGATTAAAAGAAATTCACATAAAAAAGATAAAATAGTTAAGGCAGAAGTTGTAACGACTTTCTACACTATGAAAGTCTTTCAGTTCAAATGACTGAATATATTTTCTGATTTCAGAATTGCAGGTAAAAACATGAAATTCATTTGTTCTAACTATGGCATGAAATATACTACTTGAGACATAGATCTTTTCAACTTATTTGTTCTAAGAACTGAACTCTTGATAACATATTTAAACTTAGTCTTTTGGACGTTTTTAAACAGCTATGATTTCTGTTGTTTTGACCTTCAAGCTTTTCTTGTCTTATATTAGTGACTGTGAATAAAGATTGAGTTTTGCTTTCATATATGCATGTACTAAAGGGTATAAATTTATAAATAATATTCACACTGTGATTAACAATACTTATTAGGTCCTAACACATAATATGCCTTAGTTGAATTCACATGCCCATAATTGACGACACCATATACAAAGAAGTGTGGCAACAGCACTGGACACTCTGCCTCCCAAAGACTTATTTAGGGATTACACATAGCAAAGACCTAGAGAAGATGGGCCATCTTTCTTCTGAGAGGAGTTGATTTGACCTCTGGTGTATCCGAATTGTTCTGGGTAAGGAAATCTAGTATTTCATACTCTTTCTTCAAGAATTACGGAATTAAATGGAAAGTTTAACAATAATTTTGAAATTCCAAGGTGAAATATACTGCAATCACAAAAGAGCACTTTCTTTACTATTACAGAGATTATCACAGATCAAAATGGTAGATCTCAATCATCTATGCTTTTTTTTTTGCATAGATGATTGAGATCTACCACTTTGATCTGTGATAATCTCTGTAACAGTAAATGAAGCCAGACAAAAGAATGATGACAACAAGAGATGCACCTGGTCCTGGAATGGATTTTGAATCAGAAAGAAAAAAAATAGCTGCATTTAAATTAGACATTTAGGGGACAATTGGAGACATTAGAATTTGTATTATCTATTAGATGGCAATAAAGTTGTATAAGTGATAAAAAATCATTCATACTAAAATATTTAAACCTTTTTTCATGGCATGGCCACAGATGTAAGCAATGACAATGCAAGAAAACATTGTTCCTTTGCTTGTGCAATAGTTCTCTTATGAAAATTGCTTGCTATTGCACAAGTGAAATCTCTTCCAGATGAAACTTGAGAAAGAAGATTTTTCAGAGACTCTTTCTCAGGTAAGAGTAAATGAGAAACATGTACTTTCTTTTTGTCGTGATAATACAAGCACAAAATTTGGTGGGTATTTGTTGATAGGTACAAAATTTATTCAAAGTTGAAGCAGAACATGAATGATTCAATGGAAAGTGTTGGCTACACTCATATTCTTCATAATTCTATTCATATAGCATCTGATATCCTCTCTAAAGACACTGAACTAATTGCTGTAAAACTATTCTCGTCAGTATTTCTATAGTTGGAATTTAACAGTTCCAACAGTGATTTTTGTGATTTTATTAGCATCCATTCTCTCACATTTCAAATCCATTGTCTCTCTTTAACACAGTTGAATGGCATCTTTTTTTTCTAAAATACTGAATTCAGACTTAAATAGTGAATAAAAGAACCTCCAAATTTTTGACTTTTTAAATTATCCATTGAGTAAAGCCTTCTTATTTGTTGTTCATAGTTTTCAATATCACTTTTGCAATAGGATTTTACAAAGTGAAATAAGAGTAGGATTATTGAAGTGGTACTCCATTTCTTAAAGGGACTTGGTGAAAGTGTTAAAGAAATATTTGATGAAGCGATTCATCTCTTTAAATGTCGAGCTTCTTTTTTGTCTTAGAAGAAACATTACTTATGAAAGGAAAAGAAATTCTGACTTGAAGTGGATAATTAATATGGCACTTTACGTGAATATATTTTGAAATGAATCTCATTGCTTGAAGAATTTGATTCATTCACATGGATATTACTACATATTCTTCCAGCATGAAAACAGGTGAAATCATCATGTGTAGTGTTAAAGGATGATGGGGCTAGAAAAAAGTTTTGGTCTGTCAGTGAGCATCAATGAAAAAATTTGTTGACCAATAGTACAAAACAAGTTTGAAGAATGAGAAAGGAAATTATAATTGTCATACTTCAATCAAAGTATTTTCTTCAAAAAATTTTAAGAAAAATTCTCAGACTTGTTAACTTTATATAATTATATATTCAGTATACCAGCTGACACTGAATATATGTTCTCATTATGGTTCTTCATTAACCAAAGACTGAAATAAATTGGCAGTTACCCATCTAGAAGCTATGCTACAACGAAGTAGACTATAACTGTAAGGGATTTTATAAGCAAATTCTGCATAATAAGGAATTGCTGGAAAGAAAAGTAATCAGGGAAATATAATTATGCAAAGATAATTCATCTACATATAATTCATTTCAGACAAATAATAAATGATTTTGTATAAGCATGCTCCTTGCAGTTTTTCTCTTTATCTGCATGTATATACATGCACATAAGCAGTTAAAAAGTATTCAATTTTGAAAGAGGCACAACACAAAAGGACACACTCAGCTCTATTCTGTTTATACAAATTTCAAACTAAACAATATATTCTTCACAGTTTCAAATATATGTAGTGAAACCAAAAGGAAAAGCGAGCAGAGAATTCAAGCTTCACAGTTAACTCTAGTGAAAAGAGGAGGGATATGCTAAGCAGTGAACTCACAAACATAACACATCTGATGTGTTGGAGATGTTCTATTTTACTTAGATGGGGTTCACACTATTTTCTAATTTATGACTCTTCTTTAAGCTGTACATTTATGCATTTTTCTATATGAACAATATCTATTAATATACATTAACATTTATTATAAAGTTATCTCATAAATTCCAGGAAGTACAAAAATGCCATTTTTGAAAATGATTCAAACTTTATAGACACAATTTCAGAACTTGAATTGTTATCATCCAGAAAATATCAAGGAATATAAAGCCACAGGATTAATAAAGGCTATTTTGGAAAATGAAATGTTGAATTTAAAAATAAAATCCATAAGAAATTGTATTTAAGATGTGCCTAACCTTACTCTAAGGAGATGCTAGTTTTTAGCAACTTTTAATAAACTGTAACTCATTATTGCAATGTATTCATCTAAGTATCCACCCATCTGCCATATTCCTCTATTAGTTTCACCATCACATTGTAACTCCATAAAATGATGAAATTTATTTCAGTGCCTATACTGAATTGATAACTGAGAACAGGATTTTTTGACAAACAGTTGCATAAGTAGCTAAAAACACATTTTTTAGCTGATGGAAGAAATGGGGGAAATTAACTCTGCCAGCAACAAGAGAGAAAAAAACACAATGCATTTGGAGCATTTTGAGAGGCATTGATCTTACCCTCCCTGCACTGGGACCTCTGACTGGGGACCAGTCAGGCGCTCATCTCTCTTCATGAAGGCAAAGAACTGGAGGAGCCGGGAGGGCATTCTAGATGCATCTTCCTTCCTACAACCAGGTGGAGCAAGAAAAAGGGCTTTTCTGTGAAGGGAAAACCAGCTACTCTCTCTATGGGTGAGCTAGGTATTGTGAAGACATGCCTTTGGAAAGAAGAAAGCCTTAATAACCAATTTGCCACTTTGGAGATTCCCAGAGGTGTTTATAACAATATCAGTTTAAAGGTTACCAACTCCTCCATTTCCCCTGAACATCCACTAGGTCATGGAGGACTAGTGCCTGGAGGAGCTGATCAGGGAGGAGGAATTGGGGGGAGTCAGGAAATGGGAACAGGACCTCAAGGGATCCTGAATAAATGGCGGGGCCCCATCTTCGGGCTCCAATGACTTTCTAACTTGGACCTGAAATTGTGTATTCTGTCTGGCTCTATTGATTAAATAATGGGTTCCTTGCAAAAATTCACTTCACCCATTGCTCTGTGGTCCTAGATGATCAGAAATACTGTAACATGGATCTTCATTCATCTCTGAGGTGGCGCACACCAACATTTTCACAGAGTAAATGACTGAATTCAGAGAAAGTTCCCTTATAAATGAGCACACCATCTTCTGGAACATCGCCTAAGTGTAGCTTGAGTATAAATGTCCTTCAGTGAAGTATGTAAATAATTCATTAGCCGGGAAATGAGAATCAGTCCTTTTACTATTAGAAACATAGTAAGAGTCTATTTTTTCTTTATAAGTAAAGCTTTACATGACAGATGAGAATCAATCATCTGATCAAATACCTTTTCTGCCTTGTGAAAGAGCACAGTGCTAATGCATTTTCTCTTCCTTTTAATAAATGGAAATTATTTTACATACACTTTGTTGGTAATGAGTAACTATGATTCTGATGTCATACTGATCTGGACATTCTCCAGAGTTTCAATAGAAGTATAGCAGTGTCCTGTCCCTTCTCTGACATGACCAGTAGCAATTTAGTCATCTCTTCCAGAATCTTGAGGTTTTATAGTCCAACACTTCTAGGATAGAATTTTTTCCACTACAATGGAGGATGAATTTTTCAAAGTATCTGAACTGTGAAATCTATATTTGAGCAGTATGAACCTCCTCAAATCTTTCCAGCTTTTCCAACCAACAAACAGCAGTTTCTCTAAAATTCTCTGAAATGAATTCACACACAGAGGCACACACCTGCAAATAGTGTGTTGTATTAATTCTTAAAATTTAATTTAAATATCTAGAAAATCAGATCTAGTTACTTAATAGAAGAGTCTTATTCCTTTAGCCTGAAAGGTGAAAAAGGCGAGAGAGAGAGAGAGAGAGAGAGAGAGAGAGAGAGAGAGAGAGACAGAGAGAGACAGAGACAGAGAGAGACAGAGACAGAGAGAGACAGAGAGAGACAGAGAGAGACAGAGAGAGAGAGAGATCAAGGTGGAGGAGGAAAGAGTGGTATGTAGGGAGGGAAAGTGTAATTAGAGAAGGTTGATTTGAATAAGAAATGTGAGAAAAGGGGCAGCATGAAAGAATTTCCCTCTGTGACTTAAAGAGTCTGTCACAGTTGTTACAGGTAAAGTCTTGCATGAGAGACTTCTGGGGAAATGACTTGGAGAAGTCCTGAGGTGTCAGCACTGCCTCCATTGAGTCACCACCATGTGTAACCCAAGGATATATGGGTCACAGAAGTGTCCTAGAATTGTATTAAAAAAAAATGCAATGGTGTATGTCTTTGGATTTTCACCATTTTCATTGTGCTATTCTACATATTTCACAATGTGAAGATTATTCAGATATTAAATATTTTTAAAAATCATCATCAGAGTTTTTAGATAGCATCATAGATTCAACTCTGGGTCCAGGAGGGGCTTACCATTTAATGAGTTTTTCCCCAGAATCATTAGTATCTTAAACAACACATTGACTTTTCATAATTATGTAGAAAATATTATTAAAGAATTAGGATAAACTATAAGCATAAAAAGAAAATTAAAAGATATATCTATAACCTCATCATTTCACTACTAAGAATTAACCAATATTAATACTTCTATCTTTTAATTCTACAAATGCTACTAATAATATAATAGCTAAGTGCTTTCTTTGTGTAAGTTTTAAACATTAAATGTACTAATTTATCTTACCTAACCCTATATGCATACATCACTATTTCCACTTTATAAGTGGGGAAATGGAGGCCTTGAACAATTAGGTTACATAGCTAAGGTCACATTGTTAGAAACACAGTCAGGTTTAACTACTCTTATCTGTCTAAAATGTGCACAGCAGGAGTATGTGAGTGTATGAGTGTGTTGTACATTTACCTAGTGCATGTGATCAATATATAGCTTAAGGATTATAGCTCACATTTTTTTCAAAACCCAGTCAAGAGGGTAAGTGGAGGTAATATTTATGTCTCACTGGATGAAGATTTTGGCAGATTCTATGATTATTTTGTGATCTCTCTCCAATGAAACCATTATAAGTTCCAATACTCAATTTCTGTTTAATTCAAGTTTGTCTCCTGTCAATACCTCCTGAACCAATCCCAGATTTTATCAAACATCAACTACTTTTATCCATCCTAAAAATAACAGGTGCTGGTGAAGATGTGTATAAATAGGCACCTTGTACAGTGTTGGTATGAATACAATGGTATTGCAGCTATGGAAAATAGTGTGGCAGTTTATCAAAAAATTAAACATAGAATTACAATGTGAACAAGAAATTCCATATTCCATGAATATATATCCAAAACAATTGAAAGCAATGATACCTATCAATTGATGCCAGTCCTTGGGGGTCTTGCGGCTGTTGTTGGTTCGTTAGCTTGTTCAAACATGTGAATGCTATCTCTTAATTAAGTTATGTTCAATTTAATCTCTTCTAAAAAACCTTTTTTGGTTGTGTTAAAACACACATAACATAAAATCTATCATCTTAATGACAAGTATGCCATTTTTAAGTCTATAGCTCAGTAGTGTTAAGCATACTTACACTGTTATGCAGCCAATCTTCAGAACTTTGTCATCTAGCAAAACTGAAATTTT
>RJWH01011980.1:0-10159 GCA_004363575.1 Solenodon paradoxus | reverse complement strand
GACATGCACAGGGGCCACCTATCAGAACTACTTCCCTTCTTTTCCCTTTCTATATAAGTCCCTCCATTTTAATAAAATTTTGCAGCTTGATCAGAATTCGTTGTCTTGCTGTCATTTTTCGCACCTCTTGTCCCACCCCTTTCATCCGTTCTAGGTGGATCTCCGGACCCCAGCTGACAATTCCGCAGGTCGGACACATCATAGGACTTTTATAAAGATTCAGTAAGCACTTGTGTAGTGACTAACACGCAAAAAAAAGTTCAAAACACCTTAGCTGCTAGGATTATAAAATGTATCATTAATTTTGCTGTTGTTGCTGCTGATAAAGTTTCCCAATCTATTAATGAGAATAGGTCCCTCAAAATATGCTGAACTTGCTCAGGGTTATTCTTGTACATGGGAAAATAAAACTATACCTATAGACTTTTCTTTCCCCTCTCCCAACACAATGTATCTGTTGTACTTAGATATTCTTTACAGTATTAAAACTGTAGCTGACATTGGAGGGCTTCCTCACAAAAACTGCAAGCTCCTTGAAGACAGGGTTAATTCTCATTTATCTACGGGCTCACACAAGGCCTGAAACAATCTATGCCTGTTTTAAAAAATATGTGAAAACTACTCACCTCCAGTCTTTCTTCCTTGACACTAGACTATAAGAATATGAATGCCTGTAGTCTGCAATTCCCTCTAAAGATGAGACAGCCCAAGAGTTCTGTGTTGTCTGCATCTATGCTGGCTATCATCACTTTAATCTACTCCTATTAAGTCTTTGGTACTTGGGAATAGACACATCTGAAAGTGCTATATTCTGAAATATGTTTGAAATAGCTCAGATATCTAAAAATAATGACTAATAAATAGCAACAGGTGAATTGTTTATTTCACACTAGTATTTCTACAGTGAAATCCTACTATCTCTAGAAACATGCTATATTTTGGTGTCAGGGTGATTTCCTACTCGTGCACTAGGAGTCATTGTTAACAATATTTGGTTCACTTTATTTTGTCTTCCTTCCTTCCTGCCTTCCTTCCTTCCTCTGTCCCTCCCTCCCTCCTTCCCTCTCTCTTTAATTCTTTCTTTTTTTCTTTTCTAGGAAAGGTATAGGCAGGAATGAAGGCAAGTAAGAGGGCAGGAATAAACAGGAAGAAACATTTTTACTCATTTTTACTTAATTGTTCATCTTGGTTGTTCCTCCCAGCTGTAGCACATGAACCTGTCCTTGGGATGTATGTGGCTTATGCCAGCAGGAGGCAGTACAGGAAGTATCTGGTTCACTTTATTCTAAAAATCTACCCCTAAGCAAGGAAACATTTAGTTGCCTTATCTCATGCAATCAGTGTAACTAGTTTGGAGGTAGTCATCATTATTCACATTTTATATGTGAGCAAGCTAAGGGTCATGGAGGGGATATAATTTTTCTAAGGTTATATACATGAAAAATATTGAATTCAAATCAAGTCTTTCACCTCTATGTTAATAGTACATGTGTGAAGAGAGAATTTCAATGTCTGTGTAGTGCTCACTAAGCAAGTCAGAAACCATTCCATACCTCCACTCCTCTTGTTTTTGTTTCCTAAATTTGCATGAGTTATATTGTGAATCTAAACTTCCTGGCTAATCCTTACTAAGCTGTAAATGGGGACAAACTCTTTGCAAGTGACAGGCTACAGAGGAGTTTCTGGGAAATCATGAAGATTACACAGGTGGGGTGGCACAAGAGACCCTGAAGGAGAGTGGGAAAAAAAAGAGGCCTTTAGACATAAACAATGCAAATGAAAAACCAACCTTCCCTATATTCTGAAGTTAACCAGAGCTAAGAGACCTCAAGGATTATATACCTACTTACTGATGGATCCTGAGAGCCCTTGGCAGGGTACTAGCATCCCCTCATAGGATTTTGGACAAGATCTGAAGGTGATTAAGGTGCAAGTTACAATAAGCAGTTTATCACATGCTGGTGGTTTTCAAAGAAATCAAAACTGAAGAGCAGGTGAAAGTAGAGGGACGCAAAGTCAATCTATAATTAGAAGAATGAACTCCAGCATATCATAAGAGCTTAATTTTAAACACAGAGTAGTAGCCTATAACAAGGAATTATCCTGCCTTTGCAGCAAATGACCCCCCAAACAATAACACTACAAACTACATTTTTCCAAGGAGTCCAAAACACTGAGAATGTAGGAGACTGAATTCTGGATAAAAGACAATCAAGCTTGAATAAAAGTATATATCCATTTGGCTTCAAGAAAAGAAACCTTAAAATTTATTTACACAGGTGTAAGCTCAAGTTTCTATTGAACCTGGCCTGACCGTACTTTAAGACACACCTCTGGAAGACAAGAGACACCAATGGTTGAGGAACGTGGAAGATAAATTATGACTTTTGTTAGTTTTTCCCCTGGCCTGTGACTGAGGACTTAAATTTACTGAGGAAGTCAGACAAATATTTTTAGGGACTAAGTTTCTGACACCTTCAAGTCCAAAGCCTGGAAACCAGGAGAGACAATGAACCCATGCTTGTTGCCTGCATGGAGAATGTTACTCATAATACTCTGGGAAGTAAATAGGAGAAAGGAAAAGACTGATCTTTTTTATATTCTTATATAAGTGCTATTGGCCTTCTGATTACTAATTAACTAACACTGAAGGTAAATGGTTGCCTGGAAACTTTACATCATCCAAAGAACTTTTTTATCTACTGGCATACCACAAATACCATTTCCCATCTTTGCTTTCTGTCTGCTTAAGTGTATATGTGCCAATGATCAAGACTTGACTCCAGGAGAAGGAAATCAAATCTTACTGGTTGCCAGGAGCTGTTTGACATATCTTGCAATAGATCTGTGAACTATAACTATCCTCACAGAGAAGTTAATTGACTTGCTTAATGTCACATATCTATTAGGTCTTAGAGCTAAGGACTGTACTCAAGTCTGCCTAGTTCCCAAGGCTGATGCAAGTATTGCTATGACTAAATGACAAAATGTTTATAAAGCAAATGGGCACATTTGTAATATCTATAAAATCTTAGAGATCAATTATTAAATATTTAGATTGTCATAGATTCACGGCTAAAATCTTCAAAATCATTTAGACAGAGATTCAGATATTCAGACAGAGATTTTTGACATACATAGAGGGAATGAAATATGTCTAAAGCCAAATGGTAAGTCAATGACAGAATCAGAGTCCTATTGGTGTTCTAGTACCTAGATAACATCCTGTTCCAAAATCCCAGAGAGTAGAATTTTATAACGATGCACAGTTCATATGGTAGAGTCAGGCAGAAAACACCAATTGAAGGACTGTCAAGTGATGAGGCTACTCCTGATCCATCTAGACTCCACAATGTTCCCCAAAAGAGCCTCCTATTTTTACACTGTCTTTTTTATCAGTCTGTTACCTATTCCTTAAGTTCTCTTCTTACCATTTTGTACAGCTCAAGACCGAGATCAATCCTTACCTTAACTCCTCTCTGAAGCTTTTTCAGGTAAGATTATTCATTCTTCTATTCTTTCTCCTCAGGGGACTGTGCACTTACATCTCATACAGTACTTAATCCCATTCTATTATCTTGGGGACTTAATGTCATATTCACTTCATTGTCATTATCTAACTGTATGACTTTGGGCAAATCATTTCAATTCCTTAATTTTCAAACTGAGTGGGTAATAATACCTATAACATAGGGCTATTGCATGGATTGGATGACAAAATGCCTATAAAGCAAATAATAAATATTGAGTACTCAATAGAGTTTTTTGAGTTATCTCTTATCCCAGCACCTGGTATAGACATGGTATGCATAATAATGAAATATTTGGGGAAAGTACTAGTCATCAAGTAGCCATTTTGGATATACTTGTAGTTAGGTTTCTTCTTTCTGAGGTTATAAATTCCTTACCAAAAATTACCCTAACAATGTAATCTTCTCTAGGTTATGAAACTTCTAAGAATCAATATGACACCTATGACACTTCCTAACAAAATTTGTTTTTTTAAACAATACTTAAATTTAAATTTTTTAAATTAAAAAATAAATCACATTTAAAAAAGATGAAATCTTGCCTTTTGCAGCAACTTGCATGGAACTTGAAGTGAAATATGTTAAGCAAAATTAGAAAAAGAAAAATACTAGATGTTTTCATTCATATGCAGAATGTAAACAAAGCAAACATGCTAACAGATCAAAACAGAAACACTTTTATATTCTGAAATCGAAATTATGATTATCCAAGGGTAGAAGAGGAAAGGAAGGGAACTGAAGATAAAAGGGGTCAGACTGATAGTGGTAAATGACACTAAAATTCTGGTCAATGGATGTGGTGCAATCTACCCAGTGAAGGAGGTGCTTATCCATTCTCTTTAAACTTAAATTGTATTGCAGACTAATAATATACCATTATAAAACTACAAATTTTGTATACAGAATATCTGGACACCAGGAATCTTGACTGAAGCAAGGAACTAGAGAAACCTTATTTTTGCTGGGATACTCTGTAAACAACAAAGCCCTATGGTCCCCCTTTCTAGATAATCCTCTGTCAGTGAAATAGAAACCTTAGACTCGCCCAGTAAGACTTTGGCTGGAGGGGTTTCTGTTAATCTGCTGAGATCTAGGAAGAGTTAAATGTCAAACAAAATAGCTTAAGACCTTTAGGGTGTGACCTCTACTTTAGGGTGTGATCTCTTCTTCTGTATACAGCTTCACTTGTTAAACTGCTTATGCATATACCCTGACACAACCGGGAAAACAAGCTGAACTATAAATACCTTGTATTATTTGGCTTCTGGTGTATGGTGTATGATTTGGGTCCATTGTTGCCCCTATGGCCGCTGGCTAAATAAAGCTCCTCTTAAATTATCTCTGGTTCTGGTATGTTTTCTCTGAGCTCTTTGGCTACTTTGTAACAGTATAAAACATAAAGTTACAGAAGATGTTCTCATACAGCAGCAAGGCAGATAGAAGTAATAGGGGCTGAGTAACTTCTGAGAGCCAAGGGCTCTGCTAAATATTTACTATGCTGCTTTAAATAATTTTGGGGGAGTGAGGTCTAAAGTAATAATCTCAGTGGCTCTATTGATAGAAATAAGAAATTATAGGGAGGCCCCCATTCTAAAATTTATGTTCTATGAACCTGGGAAAGTCACATTCTAGCTCTTGGTCTCAGTTTCGTTTTCCATATAATGGGTTGGTCAGATTTTAGGATTTCTATGTTCTCTTAATTTCAAGTTTTAACAGGCTAGCATTAAAACATCTTGTGATCCCAAGCCCTGAAAATCTTTTAAGCTTTTTCATTAAACAATTTACAAGTTTCAGAAAGTGAAACGACTTGTGACCAAGGGTCTGTAGAAATGTGTTTACTTAACTTATCTATGAGAGGCCCACAGTGTAGATGTCATAATGAAATCAAGTTCTGATTACATAAGATATTCCAGGAGAGGAAAGAATGTCAAAATTTTTAAATCCTGATAGAGAATGATATTTTGCCTCTGTGACTATTTTAGATTTGTCCTGAAAGACAATATTTTCTGGTCTCTGGTATCGAAGAGAAGGGAAGTGGATTTATCCTTTTTCTGACCCCATTGAAAACATCCTGTCATACATTACTCAGAGAAGGCTGAAAACAAAGATTCAAGGTAGTTTGGGGTCTATCAGTATCCATACAACCTGTCTCTGAGCTCTTCCATTAACTTGCTAATGAGGAGTAAAATTTTCATGAGCACAGGTGTTAAATCATGCATCTTTTTCTGTGATTATGTGTTGCCAGCGATTAACAGCTATCAGGGCTAGTTTCATCATAATCGAAACTTTCCATATGAAGAGTAGAATTTGCTAGATAGACTGGATCATGTGTCCCTGGCCCTACCTAATAAAGAAAGTTGCTGTGAATCACCAGCTGTTTTATGTATTCAGGCCTTTATTAAGTCAGTGCTATTCAGTGGCTGCTTGGTTTCTACCCATAGTACCTCTGTCTTTCCTAATTTCTTTCTCTCATCTGATGGTGCTGTTTTTCTTCACTGTTATCTTTCTTGTTTACATAAGCACAACATTATCTTTCTACTTTGGATCAATATGTTTGGATATTTGAAGGCAGCTGTATTGTAGCAGTGACTGCTACCTTTGGACACAGAAGACCTGGGTTCATATTTTAGATATTTCTCTTACTATCTGTTGACTAACTGTCCAAGCCTCAATTTGCTTATAAGGAAACCATGAAGATGACCTCTCTCATTGTCCTAAATAGTGGGAAGTCCAAATGGAGTCTGAATGTAGTGAACATTCATCCATTTTAGACCTTTAAAGATGTTCAAGATCATGATCACTAAGCTCCTCGTAGCAGGCTCTGTATCTTGAATATGTGAGTCCAATACTCCACATGCCATAAATCTCAGAAAATGTTTACTGAATAAATCCACAAGTAGATTACTACCAACCTTGTTATTATGAGATATCCAATAGGAGATAGGCATTAGTCTAGCCAGGAGCTGTATTTCTAGCCAGGAATCTAATGATTCCACTAGATTACCCCAGGACTCAGCACAGAATGAAGCAAAGAGACTGAGAATGCTAATCCTTTTTCCCCTTAAAAAGTCATTCACATCCAAATCTCAGTTTCTTCTGCAGAAGAGGAAGTTTCCTGTTTTGCACACAATTGAAGCTGCTGCAAAACTAAACCATCACCTTTGAATGCTGAGAAGTTACCTAGTTGTGAAAAGGTGTGTAGACAATTAATAATAGGCTCCAGAAGTATATACACATGAGCATTATAACAGAAAAAGATTGTTCTTTTTTAAATTTCTCAGAGTTCAATTATTTTAAAGGACAGTGTGGCTCTTGATATGGGACTAGAGCCCAAGAGGTAAGAAATAACTCCTAACTCTGAAGCCAGAGTAGGTCTAACACCCTAGCAATAGCAGTCAACTGCAAAAATCTACTATAAATGTCTCACAATCACCAATGGATTCTGCACAGGATTGGAAAAGCTTCTAACTACAGTATATCGATAGGCTTTAAAATATAACAGACTGGTGCACCAGTAAGGCAAGGTGAAAGGGGTCAATGGCCTGAGATCTTGCAAGTGACACAGCAACTTTTTGTTAACCACTGCTTCATAAAACGCACATGGTACAAATAAGCAGGTACACGGCAGTATAGAGCAGCAATGTCAAATTCTTTTTTAAATTTTTTGGCATTTTAACTTATTCTTTAAATTAATTTTATTGAAGGAACATTGCATTATAACATTATATAGGTATAAAGTATACATCATAGTAAATGAACATTTGTATATAATACATTAAGTTCATCATTAATATAGACATGATTCCCAAATTGGGCACTAATTAAAAGAATTGGATAGGCATACATTGCTTTGAGTTACAGAGCTAATTATTTATTTTTCAGGTCTGTCTTGCTATGGGGAGACCCAGATTAAGCCAGCAAATGTGAAAAGACAACAAATCATGGTGAAATGTGAGAGATTCATAATTCATCTAGCCACCTAGACCCTTTTTTCTATGAGATAGAGGGCTTTTCCATAATACTTTATCAGATAGTCCAAAGTCATTCCTTTTTACCATCTGGGATATATGTGGCATCCTGCAAAACTCAGATACTGACAGTACACAAGCCTAAAAAAACATGTGAAATATTTAAAATTTAAAATTTCTCCTCTAGGTACTGCAGGGGTAGGGTATGATCTACTAGACCACTAGTAAAAGTATCCTAGCATTCCTAGATACATTTAATTTTGTTTAGTAAAAATGCACGTAACCTAGAAGCTGTCAGATGAGGCATTCGGGGCAAATAAGAAAATTTTAAATTACATAATCCAGAGAGTTACTAAGATAATAGGAGATGCGAAAAGTGAATTTTATTATGCAGATTTGTAAGTACAGGAGCAACTATCTAAAGTCATTGTCAGCAAATTACAGTCCTGGTGACCTAGTGGTTTAGTTCACTGGAGGCATAGTCCACATACATCCCAAGATTTCTGTGTCAAGATCTGGGGCTGAGGGAGCAACCAAGCGGAACACCTAAATAAAATAAATAAATTCTTCTTCCTCTTCTCTCTTCTAGCCTGCCTGCCTACTCATCTTCATTCCTGTCTGTGCCTTTCCTTAAAAAAAGAACAGAAAAGAAAGAGAAAACCAGAGACAAATAAAAAGTAAAAGGAGGTTTCTGAAAAGATCTCTAGAATTCTCCCAATCACTCCTTAGCCAAAGATACCTGCTCAAGTCTCTGCTGAAGCTGCAAGCAGATCCTCTTAACACAGTTCATTTGCTCCTGGGAAATGTTACTAAAAAAGTAAGGGAGTGAAGAGGATACTGATAAGTACCAAAAGTTCTCTGCAAGATTCCAAACAAGAATTAACATTTAACTCCACATGAGGTGAGGTGGGAAAGAGTGGATTTAAAGGACAGAAAGAGTTCAATGTGGGTTCACTTACATTTCTTCTCTCACAAAACCTGAGGCAAAAGAGAGAATCAAAGCCATACTTACATAAAATTTGCCAAGAATGCTAAATTGGGACATATTGTAAACATCAGTGGCAATGGTGTAATTCTTTGAGTTCAGAATGTAAACTACAGTTTCAATTTTATGATGTGTACCAAACAGAGCTCTATGTGTACAAAACAAAAGGATGTATAATTTTCAATGTTTTACTAGAAAATGTCTGAAAAATAAATTCTTGAGCACATAATGCACATGATGGACTAATTAACCCTCTTTGAAACATGATGAGGTAGAAATGAGGATTCATATCCTGATTTTCCAGATGAGAAAATGGAAAATAAAGGAAGTTACCCAGCCATGGTCACAATGCTGGGAGAAGAAGGAATCTTAGAGTCCTCGTTTTAATGCAACCCATTCATAGTGAACTCTCTCAGTTGGTTTGATGCCTATATGAAAGTTGATTTTTAAGAGAATGAAAGTTAGGATTCACCATCTTCTAGAAGAGCAAAACCAAAAGTGCATACAGGTTTAAAAAATAGATGTTTGCTGAAATAATAGTGATAATGTCTGTAATGTGTAGAATTGCCACAAAAAGTCTAAGCTAGAAGGACATTTTAAAAAATCTCTTTTTTAACTCTTATTTTATAGACAGGGAAAATGTGGTCAAAGGAGGTGATTTCTTATCCAAGGTCACACAACTAAAACACCTCTAAACCCCTACTCCTGTGTATGGATATGGACATAATGTTCCTTTGACTCTCTGATCCCTTGGATATCATTCAACATGCCTTCCCCTTTTCCCTCCTCACTTATCCCACCCAGTTACTAAATCTCCTCATGTATATTCTAACATACTTAACACACACACACAGACACACACACACACACTTTCACCAAGTTCCCATCAACCAAGTTTTTAGTGATTTTATCTCTGTGGCCTTGTATCATTTTTTATCTCAAAATATGCATATTCGACCCTGAACCTCCAAGCATTACTGACAATGAGAAAACGTGGTGCTCTATCCTCATCTTCCTCCTCAATAGAAAAACCTGGCTAGATTACAATCAACTCCAATGACAGAATTAAAGCCTAATGATTTACAAACTACCAAAGCTAGAAATGGATTTCTATCCGACATGCCAGGCTTTTAAGTCTTGTACCTATGCCCAGTTCAGAGATTTCTGAAACTAAGAATAAAGTGATAATTAACACTCTGAATAATCAGCATGAGTCACCTAATGACAAACAAATGAGGAAGAGAAAAATTTGTTCTCCCACTCTCTCCCAAACAGGTGAAATTCCAAGTTTCAACAAGGCACATTCAGAATCGACTTTAGAAAGGCCATTTGGGAAATAAAGATGCATTGTGAAAATGGGGAAAAAAGTCAAGTCAATAAATGTTCTATGCAGGTAATAAGACAGCTCCCTACCTTCAAATAGAGATAATGATGACAATAAAATCTAGCTATCCAATTGTACAGATGGGAGAAAAGAAACACACATATGCTTTCTTTTTTGCTTTGGGGTGTGTGTGTGTGTGTGTGTGTGTGTGTGTGTGTGTGTGTGTGTGTGTGTGTGTGTTGGGGGGGTATGTTTTACCACCTTCTTTCTCTCAAAGGGCTCCAGAGTGGAATCTGGTGTCCATATTCCAAAGGAATCAAAGGGTTCCATAACTTTGTAAGAAATCCATTGG
>RJWH01011979.1:0-10159 GCA_004363575.1 Solenodon paradoxus | reverse complement strand
TTCAGAGCTACACAGCAGATCTGGGACTCAGGATTCAGGCCATGGTGGAAGAGCGGGTATAACCATAGGAAGAAATGGACCTCTGGAGAGTAGCAGCAAAGCACCTGCCCAGGGGCACTGGGGCACAGAGGGGGAGAGATGGTCTTTGCCCAGGGCAGAAGGAGAACCAGCACCCTGGCAGTCTGAGCTTGAGCCCATGTGGTGAAACTACACAGGGCACTGCCATAATTGGAAGGCAACTAGGGGAATTGCCTACCCTACCACCACCAAATTGTGCCAGAGTCTCAGGATACACCCACCAAATATTCCACCCCCAGGATTAAAGGAAGAAGGTAATCTCCCAAAAGGGATAAACCCTCAGTGCTACCCAAGCACCTCCCTGTGGGTGGAGACAAAACTGCAGGCTGATTGTCAATATTGTACCAACAACAAGGTGATCATTACTGTTTGGACCTGGGATGCTGGGGAAAGGCTGGCACTCACCACAGAAACTCCAAACCCACAGGCTGATGTCTCAGGCCCCAATGCAGGGTTCACATAAGAACTTCAACAAATACAATCAGTGGTGACACCACAAAACTCAGGAATTTCTAGTGTTGAAACCAAGATCCAGGCTTCTTTGGTGCAAGTCAACGCTCTGCACAATGCTCTCACTGCAGGGAACCTGAACCCACAGAAATATGAACAGATGCCAAACAGAGCAAAGACACAGAAACATATATGCCAAATGACGGATCGAATCAAAAACCCAGGGGAAAATATGAATATGACGGAGGTATGCAAACCACCTGAGTTTGAATTTAGGGTAACAATGACAAGCATACTCAAGGAAATGAAAAAACTACAGAGGAAGAAAAGAGAGAACAAAAAAAAACCAGAGAAGAAATGAAGCAACACATCAAAGAAAAACATACAATAATTGAACTAAAATTTTCAAAGAGGGACTCAAGAATTTGATGGAAGAAAAGAGAAATCAGAAGTAAACAACATTATCCTATACTTACTACATGAAAGAAAGAATAACAAAATCAAGCATTAGTTAAGTAAAGGATATAATAAAAATTCAGGCAGAAATAAATGAAATACAAAAAATAAAAAATAAAAACCAATCCAGAGGAGCAATGAAACCAAAAGTTGGTTCTTTGATAAAATAAAGAAAACTGACAAACCATTGAATACATGCACAAAGAAAAAATGGAAAAACTCACATTACTAGAATCAGAAATGAAAGGAGGGAAATCACTCCCAAATACATTTGCTGAGGCTAACATCATGCAAAAGAATGAAACTGGATCACTCTCTACCACCATTCACAAAAATTAACTCAAAATGGATTAGAGACCCGAATATAAGATCACAAACCCTAAAAGTTTTGGAAGACAACACAGGAAAAACATTCCATGATGTCAGCCTTAGAAAGGTCTTTGGGGACTCAACTCCAGCACCCAAGGGGACAAAAACAAAAACATTTGGGACTACATCAAATTAAAATGTTTCTTCATGGTAAATGAAAACATCACACAACCTAAAGAATATATACCACCTGGGAGAAGATACTTGGATTTCATATTTCTGAAAAGGGCTTAATATCCAAAATATACAAATAATTTATAAAACTCAGTAACAGAAAAATAGGCAATCCAATAAAACTCTGGGAAGAGGAATTAGACATTTTTCTGAAGAGGATATACAGATGGCCAACAGGCACATGAAAAGATGTTCCTACTCACTTGCTATCAGGGAAATGTAAATCAAAACAACAATGAAGTATTACCTTACACATGAGATTGGATATTATATTCAGAAGTTTGTAAACAGCAAATGTTGCCGAGGATGTGGAGAAAAGGGAACGCTTTTATACCGTTGGTGGAAGTGCAAATTGTTGCAACTCCTATGGAAAACAGTATGGAGAGGTCTCAAAAAAATTGAAGATGGAAATCTCATATGATTCCACCAAACCACTTCTGGGTATTTACCCAAAGGATACAAAACCACTAATTCACAGAGATTTATGCATCCTTGTGTTTACTGCAGCCCTAGTCATAATAGCTAACAACTGGAAACTTCCTAAGTCCCCATCTCAGATGAGGCATATATATATAATGGAATACTATACAGCCCTTAGAAGAGATGAAATCCCTATTTGAATCCACAAGGATGGATCTGAGGGGATTATTAAATGAAGTAAGTCAAAAGAAAAAAGATACCACATGATATAACTCACTGGTGGAATGTGAATAGTCAAAACAAAGAAACAGACAAAACAAAAACCAAGTCTTGGACACTTGTAATCGGGACACTTTTCAATAGGGAATGGGATGGGGGCGGAGAGGAAAAGAGTTGGGGGAGCCCACTGAACAACAGTGAAGAATCCTTGGTGATCCGGTGGAGGGCAGGGTGTGTTGACATATAACTGAGGAATGGGGAAACCGCACAGATGGGGAACCTAAATATACGAGTTCATTTTGATTTGTAAAAGAAAGTTACTGCAATAAATCACTAAAAAGGTTTTTTAAAAGGAAAAGGGATGGAAGTATGCATTGTAGGCGGAATAGTTATGTGTGACCATGAATACAAAATTCACTGTTAGAACTTGAAATCGGGACTAAAAGTGGCAGCACGCTTTTTTGTTTCAGCCTGTTCCAGAAGCAGCAAAGAAAGCTACATAGGGAGAGAAGTGACCAAGCAGTGCCTACTGGGCAAGCCCGTTCTCTCCTCATGACACGTCAGAGCTAGAGTTCAGCTCAACTCCTCAAATACCCTCTTCACTCCTATCTACAAGTCTCAGACAATACTGGGGGATCAGCTTGGCCTATCTGGGAGGTGAAACCCAAAAACCGTCCCCATGAGTGTCCTGGGCCTCTAAGTCTTCAAGGGGAGGCATTTGGGGATCTATAGTCTTAGCTACCTCTCTTCTCTGATCGCCAGGAACAATGGACAACAAACTAGGCTGAAAGGAACGGTGAAACTCACAGAACGCAGTTCTGGAAACTGTAGTTTCTCTAACACCCTAGCTGCACCTTGGGAAATCTAGTCCTGTAGCTGTCACATCCCTGTGGGGATGGAGGGAGGCATGGCCCAGGGAGCACCTCGCTCTGGACACTGGGGAAAGTTCTGGCTCCGAGGCCTACGCCAGGACTTGAAGTCCTCTTGCCATCGAGTGTTGTTCTAAGTTCTCGTGCCTTGTCCCCCATCCCCAGGGAAATCCTGCATTTTACCCTCTTACCCTCCCTTTCATGCTGTTCTTCTCCCTCTCCACCAGCATCTCTGCTTTCCCGTGTATATCTCGAATCTGCAAGCGCAGAGGGTGAGACCCATTAAGAAGGCAGAAAATCGTGAGACCAGAGAAGGCAATTGCGAAGAAGGAAGAGGCGGTGAGTCTCGCGAGGCTTCTGGGCTGGACAGTGCGTGTGAGTTCGTTATGCTGAGTTTTGGCCCCGCCCCGTGCCCGCGCGCACGCGTAGTGGAGGGATCGCGCCTGCGTTCTCGCTAAAATGCGGCGGTGGCATGGCCCAGCTCAAACAAGGCCAGGCGGGGCTCTCGCTGAGGACTGTGCTTAAGGGCACCGTTGCTTTCACCTAAACAAGTGTCCCTGCACTAGTCATGGATTTCCTCAGGTCCTCTTTACAAGGGAACCAGAGAGAGTAGTCAGGGCCAGCCTGATTACTCTCTGGGATATGCCATCCAGTAGACTCCCTGCTCGCCTGTTTGCCTCTGAGGGGGTGCTCCAGAAAGAAAGCAAAAGCTTGTTTGGGTTCCATCTACTCTACTTCCACGGACTGTTGTTTCAGTAAGTTTAGCTCTGAGGCTTCTTTGAGCTGGGTGGCACTCGGGCACTGCCATTATACAGGGTGCTCGAAGACCCTTTACAACTACTAAGTCAGTGTCACACGTGGGCCGCTGATGCAGGGCCTCTGTCATAAAGGGCCTCTCACGTGCACATCCCCGCATGTCCAGTGACAAAGGCATAATCAGAATGTGCCTGAATCTGACTCTGGCTCGAGCGTTCTAGATGTCAGAATGGCATAAAATGCTGGAGAAGGACATAATAAGCACTTTTAAGTAGGGCTGCCACATTCAACAAACAAAGACACCAGTTAAGTTTGAATTTCAGTTCAACGTTTACATTAGTGCATCCTGGTGGCTTAGCTGTAAAGGGGGTTTGGGGGGCGTAGTCCATGTCGATCTTAAGGATCATGCTCACTACCCGGGTCAGGGGGAACAGCCAAGATGAACAGCTAAATAAGTAAAATGCTTCTTGGTGCGACCTGGTGGAGTAGCAGCTAAGTTGGCTGCCTCTGGCCAAGGGTTTATGTCCTGGGGCCAGGGGGAGCAACCAAGATGAACAATGTCTTTGCTTGCCTTCACTCCTGTCTGTACCTTTCCTTTATGAAAAAAATAGACTTTTTAGCATAAGTATGTCCCATAAGTATTGTTTATCTGAAATTCCAATTTGAATGAAAACCAAATTCAAGTTTTACTGTTTTATCTGGCAACTCTGATTTAAGGAGAAATGCAGGAATAGTCCTTAGGACCTGGCATGTGCAAACATGCAATACATTTATATAAAAAAGTCAAACTCATGCCACCATAGCCCCTCCACCCCCAAACACTTTAGTATCTCTAATCATCTGGCTGTATGTTCTCAAACAGTTCCTCTTTGGAAAGTCACTGTCATACCAGATCAGTTTAAATACCCTCTCCATCCCATTGCATTATAGTGACTCTGCACCAATTATAAGGGTTCAGATCCCTCCCGCCTCCCACATTCATGTGGGGATTATCAGATTCTTAGTCATGGTGGTGCTATTATCACTGGACACAAGTGGGGTGGGGGAGGAATAAGGGAGTCTGAACCATTATGATGTTGGGAGCCAGCGACCCCTTCTCTGGGAAGGTGTGAGTAGGGTCTGTCTCTTCTAGGGGCAAGTTATCTTCCGTGGAGGATAAGGTTGTCTGGGCTAGGAGGGAATGGAAAGGGAATAGGGAAGCCTGTGGTGTTGCCTGATGTTAGTAACACAGGTTTTCCCAGCTTGAAGAATGTATGCTGAGTAGCATTGGCCCCACTGAGTTCATTAAGTCATCTGCCAAATGTGAAATAATACTCTGTGCAGAAGCCTAAAGGAAAAAAGGAAACATTAAAGTGGCAAAACCTAGGATTATAAATGTAAGTCTGACTTTAAAGTTTCTTTCATTTTTCTTCTTCTTCCTCAACCATAACACACCCCTTCACTTCTCTCATGTGAATAGAAATTATATTGCACTTTTTCATTATAAATTCCTTTGAATTTCATTTTTTCAATTTCTTTTTCTAAGGATTTAATAGGGAAAAAAGAGGGGGCATTCGTTCCATAGGTCAAAATCTTAAAGTGAATGTCTGCCTCTCCCAGCAAACCTGGGGGAATGAATCTTAGCCCCAACTATAGACAGAAATGTCAGGAACTTTCCTTTTTCCTAGTTCCTACTCTTAAATCCCCCAAAGTTTAATGTTGTCTCTGAGATTGTGAAATCTAATCTTCATTTCTTCCCATATCAGTTTGGTATAGCAGTCCGTTCTCTGTCTCTTGTCCAAATATTTAAATATCCTTAATTATCTCACTTGAAAATATCCTTATGTTGGTGCAAACTGGTGAAGCAGTGGTTAGGACAATCACCTCCAAATGAGCAAACCACCTACCACTGGGTTGAATCCCAGGCTTTGTTGGGGAACTACCAGTGTGAACAACTAAATAAAAAAAAGATGTTTCCTCCTACTTTCCCTTCCTGCTTGCCTGCCTACTCATCTTCATTCCTGCCTATACCTTTCCTTAAAAATAAAATCCTTCTGTCCCAGGTCTTCCTGGTCATGCCCTGGGGGACCATATACAGATTTGGGAGAGTTTAAACTTTACTGTGCTGTAACTAGTGACCCCAACACAGGTGCCAGCACCTGAGCTGTTTGCTTTGGGCATCCAACAAGAAAGCACAGAAATTCAGAGTAAGCATTTAGGAACTTTTATAGTATTTGACAGATTTTTCTTATGTTTGTTCTGTTGATTCTGTTTTCATTAAGGGCACCAATATTGTTGGTCAAATCTTTTCTTTTTAATTATTATTTAAAAATTTTTAATTTCATTAACTTTGAGTTTACACATTAAAATAAACTCAAATGTGTAGGTTCCCCATATGTTCAGTTGCCCTATTCCTAAGATGTATGTCAACACACTCTGCCCTCTACCAAATCGCCAAGTGTTTTCCATTATAGTTCAGAGGGTTCTGCCACCATTGCCCTAACCTCTCCCATTCCCATTGGTAACTTCAGTTCACTCCAAGTGTCCAAGGGTTGGTTATTTCATCTGTTTGTTTTTTGTATTCACATTTGACCTATGAGTGAGATCACTGGGTATCTATCTTTCTTCTGCGACTTATTTCACTTAGTACATTATCCTGTAGTTGTAACCATGTTGATTCAAATGATAGGATTTCATCTCTTCTAAGGGCTGCATAAATTAGTACAAATTAATGTTTTTGTATCTTTTGGGTAAATACCCAGAAGTAAGATGGTGGAATCATGAAATTTTAGTATTCACCGTTTTGGGGAATCTTCATACTGTCTTCCATAGCGGGTGCAGCAATTTGCACTCCCATCAACAGTGTGAAAGTGTCTCCTTTTCTCAAATCCTTGCCAACATTTGATATTTCCAGAATTTTGGATAATAGCCACTCTCTCAGGTATAAGATGATATCTCACTACTGTTTGATTTGCATTTCCCTGGTAGTCAACGAGTAGGAACATCTTTTCATGTGTCTCTGGTCACCTGTATATCCTCTTCAGAAAAATGTCTCTAATTCCTCCTCCCAGTTTTTGATTGGATTGCCTGTTCTTCTGTTATTGAGTATTATGAATTCTTTGCATATTTTGGCTATTAAGCCTTTTCAGATATATGAAATGTAAATATCTTCTCCAAGTAGGTAGGTTGTCTTTAGATTGGGTGATGTTTTCATTCACTATGAAGAAACTTTTTAGTTTGATGTAGTCCCAAATGTTTTTTGTTTTTGTTTTTGTCTCCCTAGATACTGGAGTTGAGTCCTCAAAGACCTTTCTAAGGGTGACATCATGGAATGTTTTTCCTATGTTGTCTTCCTAGAATTTTAGGATTTACAGTCTTATTTCCAATCTCTAATCCATTTTGAGTTAATTTTTGTGAACAGTGGGAGTGATCTAGCTTCATTCTTTTGCATGAGGCTGTCCTGTTTTCATAACACTATTTATTGACCTTCCTTTCTCCTTCTTATGTTTTTGCTCCTTTGTCACAGATTAACTGACTTATGTAAGTGGTTTAGTTTCTGATGCTTCAGTTCTATTCCACTGATCTGTGCCACCGTTACTGTTCCAGTACCATACTGTTTTGATCACTGTCGCTTTGTAGTATAGCTCAATGTCTGGGAGTGTAATTCCCAGTACTATTCCAGTACCATACTGTTTTAATCACTACTGCTTTGTAGTATAGCTCAATGACTGGGAGTGTAATCCCTTCAGATTTGTTCTTTTTTCTCATAATTGCTTTTGTTATTTGAGGTCTTTTGTTGTTCCAAACAAATTTTAAGATATTTTGTTCTATTTCCTGGAGATAAGCCTGTGGGATTTTAGTGGAAATTACATTAAATCTCTATATCACTTTGGGTAAGATGACCATTTTAACAATGTTGATTTTTCTCAACCGTAAGTAGGGGATGTTTTTACATCTTTGTATATGCCTCTATTTCTTTTAAGAATGAATTGTGTTTTTCACTGTATAGGTCTTTCACCTTTGTGAAAACATATTATAAAAGTATATTCCTTTGTTAAGTATATTGCAATATATTTGATTCTTCTTACTTCTGTTTTAAACAGTGTGATTTTCTTGATTTCCCTTTCTTCTAACATGTTGTTTGCCTATAAAAATGCAATGGATTTGTGCATTGATTTTGTAACCTGCCACTTTATTATATTCGTTGATAAGTTCTAGTAGTGTTTTTGACAGTTTTTAGGTTTTTCATTATATATAATCATTCCATTTGCTAACAATGGTAATTTTATTTCCTCCTATCCAACTTGGATTCCTTTTATTTCCTTTTCTTGCCTAATTTGTCTGGCTAAGACCTCCAGTATCCTGTTAAATAGCAATGGTGAGAATGGACAGCCTTGTTTCTGATAATGAAGAAATTCTTTGCATTTTTCTCCATTGGCTATGATGTTTGCTGGGATTTTGTCATGCATGGCCCTTATTATGTTGACATATGTACCTTCAATTTCCATTTTATGCAGGGTTTTTTAAAAATCATACATGGTGTTGGATCTTGTCAAAAGTTTTCTCTGTGTCTATGGATATGATCATGTGTGTTTTCTTCTTGGTCTTGTTTATATGGTGTATGAAATTAATATATTTACATATGTTGAAACATCCATGAATCCCAGGGTTAAATCCCACTTGGTCATGATAGATAATCTTTTCGATGCATTGCTGGATTCAGTTTCCTAGTATATTGTTGAAAAAATCTGCACCTATGTTCATTAATATGTCTGTAATTTTTTTGCTTGGTGGCATCTCTATTACCTTTTGGTATCATTGTGATGTTATACTCAACAAATGTATTTGGGAGTGATCCCTGTTCTTCAATATTTTGGAAAAATTAGAGAAGAATAGGTATTAATTCCTCTCTGAATGGTTGGTAAAACTCATTAGAATAGCCATCTAGTTCTGGAATTTTATTTTTGGGGAGACTTTTGAATACATCTTCAATTTCCTTGTTTGTGTTTCTTCTGATCAGGTTGTCCACTTATTCCAGATTCAGTCTTGGTAGACTGTATTTTTTTAAATCTCTCCATGTCCTCAAGGTTGGCCATGTTGTTTGCATAGAGAATAGTAGTCCCTTATGATGCCTTGTATTTCTGTCATATCTGTTGTAACTTCTCTCATTTCATTTCTGTTTCTAGTAATGAGAGTTTTTTCCTTTTCTGTGTGTGTTTCATTGGTTTGTCAATTTTCTTTATTTCATCAAAGAACCAACTTTTGGTTTTACTGACCCCTTGGATTGCTTTTTTTTGTATTTCATTTATTTCTGCTCAAATATTTATTATTTCATTTCTTTTACTGATGTTTGATTTTGTTATTCCTTTTATCAATGTATTAAGTATAGGTTAATATTGTTTATTTCTGATTTTGCTTTTCATTCATCAAATTCTTGAGTCCCTCATTTGAATTCTTTAGTTCAATTATTGTATTCTTTTTTTCCTTTGATATCTTGCTTCATTTCTCCTCTCCCATTTTTGTTGATCTCTTTTTCTTCCTCTGTAGTTTTCTTGATTTCCGTTAGTATGCTTATCATTGTTACCCTAAATTCATCCTCAGGTAGTTTGCATACCTCCGTCATATTCATATTTTCCCCTGGGTTTTTGATTCGATCCGTCATTTGGCATATATGTTTCTGTGTCTTTGCTCTGTTTGGCATCTGTTCATATTTCTGTGGGTTCAGGTTCCCTGCAGTGAGAGCATTGTGCAGAGCGTTGACTTGCACCAAAGAAGCCTGGATCTTGGTTTCAACACTAGAAATTCCTGAGTTTTGTGGTGTCACCACTGATTGTATTTGTTGAAGTTCTTATGTGAACCCTGCATTGGGGCCTGAGACATCAGCCTGTGGGTTTGGAGTTTCTGTGGTGAGTGCCAGCCTTTCCCCAGCATCCCAGGTCCAAACAGTAATGATCACCTTGTTGTTGGTACAATATTGACAATCAGCCTGCAGTTTTGTCTCCACCCACAGGGAGGTGCTTGGGTAGCACTGAGGGTTTATCCCTTTTGGGAGATTACCTTCTTCCTTTAATCCTGGGGGTGGAATATTTGGTGGGTGTATCCTGAGACTCTGGCACAATTTGGTGGTGGTAGGGTAGGCAATTCCCCTAGTTGCCTTCCAATTATGGCAGTGCCCTGTGTAGTTTCACCACATGGGCTCAAGCTCAGACTGCCAGGGTGCTGGTTCTCCTTCTGCCCTGGGCAAAGACCATCTCTCCCCCTCTGTGCCCCAGTGCCCCTGGGCAGGTGCTTTGCTGCTACTCTCCAGAGGTCCATTTCTTCCTATGGTTATACCCGCTCTTCCACCATGGCCTGAATCCTGAGTCCCAGATCTGCTGTGTAGCTCTGAA
>RJWH01011978.1:0-10162 GCA_004363575.1 Solenodon paradoxus | reverse complement strand
CCACCTTTATGGGAAGGGCAGGGGAAGCCCATGGGGGAGGTTGAGTAGGGGTGCTCTCTGATGGAAGTTTCACTTTGGCACCTCCCCTCTGGCTGCTGGGTGGAGAGTTCTTTACAGGGGCAGAAGCAGAAGCTAGAAGACAGGGAGGAGCTGCTGCCCTCAGCAGGCAAGAGATGATGGCTCCTGGACCCAGGTGAGCAGCACAGAAGAGGAGAGGGAAGACCTCCCTGATGAACCCGGATAGGAGTTTCTGGCATGAGGGAAGAAGAGTGACGAAGCAGCATTCAGCACAAAGCCATTCTCAGTGTTCTACAGGGGTCTCACACAGACTTCCACCCCACCCCGGGACGGGGTGGGGGACAGGCAGTGGCAGCAGGAGACAATGATTTCCTCTCAGAACATGTAACTAGGGCCTACAACCTCCACTCTGATCACCCGTTCTGTCTTCCTTGCAAGGTACTGATTGCAGGCTCCCTCTGTTGCTCCTTCCAGGGCAGGCGACTAGCCTTCTCTCCTTTCTTCTCTCGCTCAGAGGTTTGTTCCAAGGAAGCTAGCTGTCCCAGTGAGGTGAGGAGCTCAGTGTTGGGGGTGGGAGGGGGACTACAGAACTGTGTGACCTCAGGCAAAATATGGTCTCCTTTTCTGTAAGGCTGGTGGAGTGATAAAAGGAGATGACAGCCTACTGTGAGTTGCCTACTCTGGGGCAAAGGTGCTGTGTAGGCCTTGTTACTGTTTTGGGGTGGAGGTAAGACAGGAGGAAGGACCTGTGTTCTACTGTTCTGGGAGGCCCTTGCCAGATGGCTGACCTCCCTATATGTTGCCATAGAGAAAGATATTCCATTTCAGTGTCGAGTCGTAGTCATTTAAGGGGTTAAAGTCTGTTACCTGCATTTCATAGCTGACTTCCATAAACCCTGCTTAAGCTGAATTCGGGTAAAATTTGATTCTAGAAGCCTTGGGATGTAGCCTCCACCTTCTCTGACTGCTGCTCCCTGACTCTGGCGGGACTTCAGGCTGAGGTCGATGCCTGCCCCTCTCCAGGCCTGTTTCTCCATCTGGAAATGAGAGAAGGTGCCTGCTAGGAAAGACTGTCCAGGCAAGTGGGTCAAAGGGGAGAAGAGTCAGACTTGGACCAAGGAGGGGTGTGGCATATGGGTGGAGAGCTTGGAAAGAAGGGAGGGTAGGATTTCAGAGAAGAGACTGATTCAGGGCAGGTGTGTTGGGAAGCGCTCAACAAGGCTGCTGAGGCCACTGAGGTACTATCATAAAACAGAGCAGATGTTGTGTTGTCGGCCTAGAACCCAGGGAGTCCATGGATTCCAGAATAGAGTCTAGAGGGTGTGCAGCTTGGTCCTGGGACCAGAGTAGGCCCCACCATGACCCCAAAGACTCTGGCCTGGAGTGGAGCCAGCTGCTAAGAGTGCATGCGGGGAACCCGAAATGATAACAAGACTTCAAAAATTGTCAAGACATAGGCAGTGCTGGTTGTTGGACTTTTCTGGGCAGTTCGTCCTGCCAATGAGGCAGCATGCAGAGGGCAGAGGGAGGGAGAGAGAAGAGCCTGGAGCCCTGAGGCAGGGCAGTGACAGGAAAGTCCCTTCAGACAAGGAGTGATGGATGTCTAGGTGAGATAGTACGGAGTCACTTAGCTTTTTTGGACCTCCACCTCCTCATCTGAATATCAGAACTTCTGTGAAGAGCTGGTCTGGCCCTGTCTGGCTCTGTCTGGCTCGGAGCCAAGGCATGGAGCAGGTACCTGATGTTTAGATCCTCCCTGGAGGGTCTTTGCAGCCCCTCTAGGCCCAAGCAGCTGCAGGCAGCTTGCTTGCTCCTTCCATAGAGTTGCTGGGTGGCTGCGGTTTTTTTTCTTTTTTATGTGTTTTACTTTCTTTCCTGTTGTCAATCAAAACCCATGCTGAAGCTGCTTAGCGGAACGCTTGTGCTTGGCAGGCCCAGCCTGCTAGGGCTCCAGCCACTGCTCATCTGCCTTCTGAGCAACGGCATCTGCAAAGCTAAGGGAGAGGGCTGAGAGGGAGGAGGGTGGGAGAGAAGGGGAGAGGAGGGGCAGGGCAGCCCACATCTGCCCCACACATTGCCGTCTCCCCTGCTGCTGCCCAGGAGGAAGAGGCAGCTTGATCAGGAGAGAGGAGGAGGAGGAGAAAATGGGTGTGAGTAACTTAAAGGGGGTGGGGGGGTAGTGGGGCAGTAAACCCCTAGTAAGGGCACTGGAGCAAGGGTGGGGTTAGATTTTGCAGCAACCAGAGCTCCCTAGCAAAAAGATCTCTCTGGAATTCAGGCTGAGGGAAGGGAAAGAACGCTGAGACTGAGAAGGATAGGAGCTGGAGATGCTTAGAGGGCCCAGAGGCCCAGCAGGGAGCGGAGAGAAATCCTGAGATTCAGAGGGTGGGAGAGACCAAAGTAAGGAATGAAAAGAAAGCCCAGGAATGGGAAGCAGTACAAAAAGCAAGGCAAAACTGTGTAGGCTTTGGAAACTCCAGTTTTGCTTTTTTGCGCCCTTGAGTCTTGGCGAGCGGGACTGCTCCATAAACCTTGGGATTAGCGGCTCTGCTGTCCTGGGCTGGCCAGCACCTAATGGAAGCCACCTGGCTGGCCAGAGGCCCTGGCCCCGCCCCAGTCCTAGACCCAAGGGGCTCCCTAAGAAAAGACTTTATTTGCAAATTTGGTCTCAGTGTTGGCTGTCCAACTGTAAATTTGCAAATAAAGTCTTTTCTGGACAGTGCACCTTTGTCCTCCCTGAAAGCAAGCAGTACCTCCTGCAGCCACGCTTTCCTTGCACATTACCTCCAGTCCCCACTACCGTGCCCCCAAATGGAGGTTTTCCCCATTTAGGTCTGAGGACAGTTCAGAAGGGCAGGGGGAGCCAGTGTCCATGGAGACCCCCACTATGGGGATCCTGTGGAGGGTATCCTGGGTATAAGAATAGGTCACCTCTCTTGTCTCTAAGTCTCTTCCAGGACTCTGCAATTCCACAATGCAGCAGGACCACTCTCAGAGGTTCAGCCTGCTCTGACAACCAGCAGACTACCCCATTTTTGCCTCCTCACTGTGGATAGAGGCAGAGCTTGCAGCAGTGCTGGAAAGTAGGGGATGTGATTACACTCGTTGCACAACTGAAAAGAGGCATAGAGAGAGGAAGTGTGCCATTCAGGATCACATAGCAAGTCGGACGCACACCCTGAACATTTGGGAGGAGGAGTGAGTGACCAGGGATTTGTCTTGGGAAAGGAGGAGAGGAGAAGATGAGCTGGCTATAGGAGTATGTTCATGTGGTGGGGCACTAGGGGGCAGAGCGGGAAGAGATGGGATAAGACCCTGGAAGGAGTTGGTAGAAAGAAGTGGGTCCTGAGGTGGGAGGAGGGGGTCAAGGGAAGAGTACTTACTGTTCATGGGGGACCACAGGTGGCCTTGGTGGGGCCAGGGACAGCCAGTCTTGCACCCGGGAGATTAGATCCTAGTTAGGCATGCTTATTGCCCTGTGGGAGAGGAACGACCTGAGAAAAGGGAGAAGTTTGCAACTGCACATCCACATATACAACAGACAGACATACAAGTGCACACAAACCCACTCAAACACGAGGATCCGTGCTAGATCCTAGAATGACCTGGTTCAGCATAGGAAGATGGATTATACAGATGCAGTATTAAAACCTGGAAGGATTCAGGGAGCCCTTGACATCTGTGGAGGTACCATGAAAGCTTTTTGCTGAATGAGGAAAGTAAAGCCAAGGGTCTGGCCAAGGTTGCATCTGGACGGCCTGGGGCCAGGATACGCTCTCCTATGCTGGAGGTGACAGGGGCTCCAGGAGCAAGCAAGCAACCGCTGAGATGAGAGGAAATGGGGGTAGAAGGGTAGTGAAGGGGGGCACTAGAATTATCCACATTTATTGAGTATTTACTACCTGCCAGACAAGCCATGCAATTCTCAGGATGTATATTGTCCCCTTTATGTTTGAGGGCTCTGCCAGCTCTGAAGGCCCAGGAGTCTGTACATAAGCACGAATAAGGAGAACAGACAGTCTCTGGCAATGCACTGATGACAGTGCCACCGCTCCCCACTGTGAGCTGGAGCTCACAGAGAGCAAGGTGGCAATAGGTGGGATGGCCGGTGAGGACACATGGGCTTTTGTTTATTTCTCCAAAGGAGTGAGCCGATCTCAGCAACTACCATGTGCCAGTGCCAGGCCCTCTGCTGGGTGCTGGTCATGCAACAGGGAGCCTCTCTCTCAAGGAACCTCACTCATCTGCCAGAGCAGCCGCACTTCTCAGGAAAACGATGGAGTGATGGACAGTGTCTGCCCTGTCTGCCCGCTCTGGTGCTGTCCTTGGATCTCTGTCTTTCTCTCCTCTTCCTCCTCTCCCTCTCTTTTGGGCTTTGTCTCTCCCCTTTCTGTCCCCATCATCTCTCTCCATATCTCTGCCTACCCACCACTCCCCCAGGTCTCACTGTTGATGGGAGCAGGGGTGTGGGAATCTGAGAGAAGAGATCCCACCAGGGTTAAGGAAATTTGGAAACTAAGAAGGAAGTATATTGTGTGAGAAGATTGGTCCAACCCTGACCTGGTGGCCATGACCCTGGAGTCATAGGGAGGGGCAGGTACCAGGCAGATGCCCCTATGGGCAAGGGCTCAATCAATGGGAGACTGGCCCAATGCCAGAACTGACTCCCCACTCCCTAATAAAAAGAGGGAATCCTCAGGCAAGGCTGAGGGGCACAGAGTAGGGAATTGGGACCAAGGAAAGGACTTTTGGACAGATGCCACCTGTTATTTTCATGCCTGGAATTCCAATGGGGACTGGAGTTGAGGTGTCTGAGATGAGATGAAAAGAGAGCCCTGGGAAAGGAATCACTCACTGACCTGGGTTCAAAGCATCATGTGAGTAGTATCCTCACTGAGCCTCAGTTATTTCAAGTGTAAAATAGAGATAACGTCCATCTCACCCAGAAACTGAAATGACCCAACCTAAGTGAAGGTGCTTTATAAATGCAAGGGATTGACTGATCCCTTCCAGAGGACACAGACAGGGCCAGGAGTGGGGGCAGACTTCGGAGGGAATTCCTGGCCTGGGTAATGCAGAGCTGGGAAGGAGCATTTTGTGAAGGTGAGGGTCAAGAAGGAAGAGTGTAGTGCGGGATGGTGAGCATGGGCACTGAAGTGAGGAACGTCTGTGCCATATTCACCACTTGCTGTCAGGGACACCCAGACCTGCAACCAGAGCAGGACATCGTTCATGTGGGGTCCTGCCCAGCACACCTCTCTGGAGGCAGAAGCAATTGGCCAGAGCATGTGCTTTTCAGTCAGAGAGCCCTGGATTCCAATCTGAATTCAGTCCCTTCCCAGCGGTGTGACCTTAGACAAGTCACTTACCCTCAAGGTCCTCGGTTTCTTCTTCGATTAAACTGGGCTAGTCAGGCCTCGCTCGTCAAGTTTGCATGGCTCCTAGCACATGTCAAACATGTGACGTGTCAAGTCTCTCAGCTCGTTAAGCAGGCCTCAGTTTCCCATTTTCACAGAATGGAGGTTTGCCAGCAAAATGATCTCTCAGGCCCCATTCAGCCCTAATGTGCAGAGACAAGTAGTGGCTGTCACGGGTGTTTTTTGATCATCTTCAGTGAGTCAGTTGCCAGCAGGAACTTGATTGTGTGGTTGCTCCGTGGTGCTGGAGGATGGAGAAGGCGGGTGCTACAGGAGCAACAGAAAGGAGGACCCCAGTCATCAGCTTTTGTCCCAGGAGCTGGCCATTGCCCATGCCCGGGTGCACTGCTGGACACCCCACTGGTATTGGTGGGTAAGGTGGAGAGTCTTGCGGCTGAGGCTGGGGAGCCTGACTGCAGCAGCTGGGAGCAGTGAGGCCCCACCTACTCAGGCCCATGTGTTTCCCTTCCTCAGGAAGCCAAAAGAAAGACTTAGAGGATTTGGACCTCAGGGGGAAAAGAGAGAAGAGAATTAGAACCCAAATCCACATCTGGCCTGACAATATGTCCAACCCTAAGCTCCCTACCCACCGAGACACAGGGAGCTGGGGGCAGGAGAACAGCTGGCTGCTCCCCCCAAGCTGCCTTTCTGGTGACATCACTGACAACAGAGGCACCCACGTGGGGCAGGGCTGACCACCCCCAGCTGGATCCACCCAGAGTGAGGAAGGAAATAGGATGGGACTTCTGAAGGAAGCCGGGAGTCCTGCTTTGACTCAGCCAGGAACCACTTAAGGCTTCGTTCTCATTCTCCCATCTGGAGACTCCCTCCTCCCTTGTGCAGAGTAAGATTGTGATTAAGCCTCTTCCATGGGGAAAGGTGAGTAGCAGACTCCTTGGAATTGATGCCACATACCTTGATATTCCCAGCATGAGTGTCACCGAGCCTGCCCTGGGGGTCCATGGTAGACATTCTATCCTCGTTACCTCCAGTCATTTGGAGGTATTTGTGACAGAAACCACAAATAAGCACCAGTGGGGCCCTTATATCTTGCCTTTCTGGGGAAGCGACTGGCCCCGGGGTCACCTGGCAAGATAGCAGATTGGCAGGACTTGCACTTGGGTCTGCTGCCTCTACCTCCAGGCAGAGCCCTTTTGTGGATGCCTCATTGTCTCCTGAAGGAAAGAAAAAACGGGAACCAGAGATAAAATCCTCAGAGATAAAGAAGAATTGGGCCTTTGCATTGGTCTGGGCAAGGGGTGAGGGGCTCCTCAGTCCTTGCGCATACAGGCCTTGTCCCTCTCCCAGCCAGGGTCTATACTCCAGCTCCTGGAGCCTCAGGGTCCTTCAGACTAGGATTGTCAGACAAAATACAGGATTCTCTGTTACATTTGAATTTAAGAGAAAAAAAATTATTTCTAGTATAAGTATGTCCTAAATATTGAATGGGACATACTTGTACTAAAAATAATGCTGTTTATCTGACATTGAGACTTGAATTAGGCCTCCTGTGTCTTTATTTGCGAAGGGTGGCAAACCTCCTCCTTCCAGGTCACCTTTAGGAAAGAGAGAAGATGACTACTTTAGGGTCTCTGGCCCATGGGGCAGGGACTTCCCACTTTCAAATTCTCAGGCCTCAGCTGATTCACTGGAGCAGCTTCCTGGCTGAGAGAACATGTTTAATTCAGTAGCTCATTAATTTGCACAGCTCTTTTCCTTTTTGTCTTCCTGGGCTTGGTGCTACTCTAATGAGTTGAAGCTGGTAATGAACAGGAATCCCTTCATGTGGAACATCGCAGGCCTGTGGGCACTGGGTGGGTCCTTTGCCAGCACCTCAGCTGACCTGCTTCAGGATTAGCTCTATGAGACCTGCCTCTCAGGTTGACCTCTGTGTCTGAAGGGACATAGGGCAGGCCCCACCTCCAGCCCCTTCACTGATGAATTCAGCAGGCATGGCTGGGACCGCAGAGAGAAGGCTGCTGATCCAGGTGAGAGACTGAGTTTGCAGGTCCCAAACTCCACCAGGACATTTGTAATAGGAAAGAAGATTCTAGTATGTGAAGGCAACAGAAGAAGGCTGCTTCTAGGACCTGAAGAAGACTCAGGGCCGCATTCCCAACTATGAGCATGTACTCTGAGCCAGTCTGTGGAAAAGGCCTTTGTGGTCAGATTTGTTTGGGAAACACAATAGGTCAAGGACACACACAATCACATACACGCTTAGCAATTTGCTTGTGTGTTAACTTATCGAAGACTCTGAGCAGTGCTGCGGGAAGCATCCCAAAGCTCTTTCCATTGGTTTGACTTGACATTTCCTTTCCTTATATGACATGGAACTTTTTGTTATCATAATAACTTCCCAGACATTCATGGCTCTGGGACATGCTGGGTATGAGCTGTTCTGTGAGCAGGGCCTCTACTGGGGCTGTGGCCACTGTGGAATAGCCAGGTTTCTCTAGGTCTTGGAGACTATGCCTACTGGATCCTATCACCCTGGTTCAGTGCCCAGGCCTCATCTCAGCCCTATGTCCTCTCCCTTCTTTCATTTCACATGAAACTTTTTTTCTGACTTTACCTGTGCTCATGACAATACAACTGTATCTTCCTGTTCCTCCATGTGCGGATGCGTAGGTACATGTGGGCACACTGGTGGCATGCCTGCAAGCACAGGCTCATCCAATCTAGAGAGCCCAAGAATGTCAAAGTAGGAGGGAGGGGGAGAGAGGTAAGGGGGTAGAGAAAGAGACTCTGCTGATTTTGATCATAATTGTGACTTATTTCACCATTCTAGCCACCTAGAAATATTTCAGAAGCCATCTAGTGATAAAGCCCACAGTGCCCACACCACCTGCCCAAGCTTCTTGGGTGGTCCTTTTAACATAGCTGACAGGCCTGGCCTGTACCCACTGAGGAAAATGTGGTAGAGAAGAGCAGAGGGTATATTCTGGACCCAGCAGTGTCAGTTTTAACACATTCCACTTCCGGCTATTTGGGAGGATTCTAGAAATGGCAGCAAAGCTTCCACCAGATGATCAGTTCAGGACTGCACGTCTGCACCCCAAGTGTAGGGACTGTGTCTGTGATAGTCCCTGTGTTTCTAGTGCCTCACATGAGGCCTGGCATGGAATCTGTGTGCATACGTGGATTTGTGAGCATTGTGCACACGTATGACATATTTATTGAGCACTTGCTATGTGTGAGGCATTTACATGGACTAAGTTATTAAATCCTCACAACCGCCTCTGAAGTAAGTACTATTATTATACCTATTTTACAGATGCAGACACCAAGACACCAGAGGGCAAATACTCGCCCCAGGTCACAAATCCAATAGAAAGTCCAGTCATGATTCAACAGAGACAGTCTGCCGCCAGAGCTCACTCTCTAAACCACTATTACATACTGCTGGTTCAGTGTATCCTTGTTGGAGTAATGAATGCACGGATGAATGAATAAAAGAAAGACCTAATGATGGTGGCCCCCTTCCTGCAGCCTGCTGCGAAACATCCAGCCCTACCAGAGCCTCCGTCCAGAAGCGGCATAACACAGGGAGCACAATCTCCCAGATGCACCCCAGCATCACCTCTGTCCTTCCCATCCTTCCCACCAGGTCTTTACCATGTTTTCTCGTCACCCTCCTCCTTCCCCATTTCTGCTCCCTGGCCATGCCTCAGCCCACCATCTCCTTGCCCTGCCTGCTTGCCGAAGTCCCTGTCTCCTCTTCCTTGTGTGCATGTGTGCTTGTGTGCGTGGGTGTGCACCACAAAACCCACAAGCTGTAAAAACAAAGCAGGGAACCACCTCCCCCGCGCCCCCTCTCTGGCAGCTGTGGATCTCTGAGCCACCCTCTGAAGCCTTGGATCTCAGAGGGCGAGTGCCACTTAGGCAGTCCATACACCAAGGCAAGAGGAACAAGAGGAACACAGGTCGTCAGGAAAAGTCAATAGACAGGAGCCCTGGCATAGATGGCAGCCTGCTGAATGGCACGAGGGGTGCCCCCAGATCCTGAGAAGCCAGGGGTCTCTCACTCGGCAATCCTGGGTGTCTCCAGGGACTTGTTGCTAACATTCATAAACAGTCAACACCCAGCCCTCACAGTGGGACAGCAGTGTAGATTGGGAAAAGCTCTGGAGTCATAGGCCTGGGCTTGAAGCCTGCTTCCTAGCTATGGGACCTGGGGAAAGTCGTGCGTACCTGCAGAGCCTCCATGTCCATGTCTTTAAACTGAGTTTGGTAATAATACCTCGCTTATAGGGTTGTGGTGGGGAGTAGAGGAGCCATAACAATGGTCGCTGAGCTGGAGACGTATTCCATGTATTGAGTTTGTGTTACAGGTCAGACAGCATGCTAAGTTCTTTCATTCACATGATCTTTTCAAGAATTCTGTGAAGTAGAAGAGGAAAGTGAGGCTTATGCAGGAGACATGATCTGCCCAGAGTCATAGAAGAAATTGTCAAGTTGGGATTTCAACCCTGCCCGGTCTCTCACCAAAGCGCATGCTCTTTGCGGGGAACTGAGACACAGATGATGGCACTGGTCTGTGCTTGAAGTCACGCTAGCTCAACTCGACACCCACGGTCTTCCACTGTCACCTGGGTCTCCTGGATCAGGCAGCTCCAGGCCGCTCCCACCCGCTCAGCCTTCTTGAGCAGGAGTTTTCCTATCCTTTGCTGTCCCAACCAAATGGCATGGAGGGCAGGATTTTCTTCAGAGACGGTGGGAGAAGT
>RJWH01011977.1:0-10167 GCA_004363575.1 Solenodon paradoxus | reverse complement strand
GTGAGGACAAGCGTGTGTCTGCTGCTCACTGGAGAGAATCCGCAGAGGTTCGGCCTCCTGCAGGACACCGCCTCAGTCCAGCCCGTGACGCACGGCCCAGAGGAGGCCTCAGCAGCCCTGGCAGCACCGTAGTCGGAAGTCACCTGTCGCATCTGTCTGGATGTCCTGAGAGATCCCATCTGCCTCGAATGTGGGCACAGCTTCTGTCACCATTGCATCCAGAAGAGCTAGAAGGATCCCATGGGAGACATTCCGGTGGCAGGAGAGGCACTTCCGTGAGAACGCCCAGCTGGGAGGGTGGTCGACATAGCCGGGCTCCTCCACAGGCCCAGGAGGCAGGGCCACCAGGTGAGGAGGCCACCTCTGACCATAGGCAGAGGCTCAGAGGTTACATCCAGTCCTGAAGAAGAAGGTGGCAGATGTGCAGAAACTGTTAACAAGCCAAGACAGAGCACTCTTCCAACTGAGAGAAAAGCTGGCAAACGGGAGGGTGAAATTACCCTCTGATGACAAGCACCTGAACCAGGAGGCGGACAGAGAAGGTGCAGCTCTGTTCCCGTCTCTCTTCCTCTGAAGGAAAAGCCCAGAGGGATTGGCATTTATCTGGACTATGAGTTGGGTTTGATTTCCTTTTACTGTATGCACGACAGGTCACACCTCCATTCTTCAGGGAGACATTTTCTGAAGTGGGTCGGATCTGAAACGTCTTAGAATCCATCTGTACAATAAGAGATTATGTGGATTGTGAATTTGCTTCATTTTCTGTGTTTGAAAATTTATGTAAAATCTTATCAATGAATTGGTGAAGGTCACATTATTAATAAATAGTTTTCTGACTTAAATAATGAGGAATTTTATTATGTGTCTTCAATTTTTTCAATTAAAAAAAGAGATGTTCTCACAGCTAGCCGATGGTCTTATATGGTAAAAGGCTGAGCACTCGTGGGGCAGGGTGTTTGAAGCTAGCATGCTCATGAGGCAAGGTCAGCTAAGGATGGTGACAAGGGTGTGGAAGTGCGTGTTGGGATGTGGAAGCTCCCTCCGGCTTCATCTTTTATTTGGCGGTTGTGTCTCTGGGCAGGTAGCAGCTTCTGATGTCTGCACTCACATGACTGAGGAGAAATAACGAGTGTTATCAGGGAAGAGGGCTGCTGACTGGGTTCACATTCAGCCAGCAGACTCATGCTGCCTCTGTGTCCTTTCCCTGATTCTGCCTTTCTCTGACCGCTTTTCCTTAATTTGTTTTGTATTTTGTTGAGGTAACTTTGTTTCACTAATTACTATAAACTCATGTGAAGGCTCCCCATATGCTGGAATTCCTCAGGAGTTGTGAGACTGCTGACAGGCTCACAGATGCTGGCGCCAGTCTTTTGTCTCCGGGATGCCTGCTTTTTTCCAGTACTCTGCCCCCTCTGACACAAGAGTTCTTCCCTTTGGACTCAGAATCCCAAATCCGTGATGTGGTACAAACCATATGTTTTCCCCTATACGTTGTGGTATTCAATGTTGCCGCCATCTAGAAGCTGCTGATCCTGTTTTTCCCCTGTATTTGTGTCTGCAAAATAGGTGCTCCTAGTTTTTCTGTGGGGAGAAGGGGAGTCTGAGATCCTACCGCATCACCACTTGGACTGGAAGTCAGCCTTCCCTGCATTCTGATCAAATATTTAATTCACCAAATAAAACTCTCATTATACCAGGTGTTAGGAAATTAGGAGATATTTTTGCCTCTTTAATCTGGATTCCCCGAAACTACTGATTTTTTAGGCAGCATCTGGCACTGGTACATGAACCCAGGAGGCTGAAGACCAGGGCCTCTCTTTCCTCTTCCCCTGGTTACTGAGCAGCCTGTTCAGCATCTAAAGAAACCCTTGTCATATCATCCCACTCCAGGACTCTTATCATCACCACTCAGGTCTCCCAGTCACCAGTCCCTTCCCCAAGCCCTTGTACCCTCCCCGCTCATGGCTTGCACATTGTCTCCAGGTGCGCAACCCTCTATCACACATGGAATCCTTGCTTTGCTCTAGTGGAGAAGACTTTTTTCTTCCCATAGTCCAAGGTGCCGCTGCCTGGATGACTCACCCTGGATTAAGAGTTTCCTCCCCTACAGCACACAGAACACACCACATCCGATGTTGATTGTGCCCTATTTCAGGGTGTATGGCCCTCCATTCAGGAGAGATTTTAAGGTTTTAATTCTTTATTGAACACAAATTTCTCTAGATCTGGTCAATGTGTCGCTTGCAGCACCACCTGCTGGAATCCTTCTGAACTATCACAATGACATAATGGCTATAAACTTCACCAAGATCAAAATAATTGAGAGCTATTCTGTCCTGTGTTGGCCACTGCAGCACATGCCCAGCTCATAGAGCTGTCCTGTTTCCACTGGGGGTCT
This sequence comes from Solenodon paradoxus, assembly GCA_004363575.1. Lineage (NCBI taxonomy): Eukaryota > Metazoa > Chordata > Mammalia > Eulipotyphla > Solenodontidae > Solenodon > Solenodon paradoxus. The sequence goes on along the minus strand of RJWH01011977.1, from coordinate 7,769 downwards.
ATCCTCAGTGTGGTGTGTCCTTTCCCTCTTTTAAAGTCTGAAGGAGTTTAAGTGCTCTTCTATAATTTCATTCCATTTTTCCATTCACATAGCACATGGTGTTAGGAATATTTTCTGCAGTAAATATTGCACTTGGAGGTTAACTCTGGTGAAAAGACTAAATGATGCATGTTGTGTTCATCGTGGAAAAAGTGTATTTTTGGAGAATTAGTAATCTCACATTTCTTCTAGGTAGTTATTTCTCCTGTAATGTTGTACCCTCTTATTTTGCAAGAAATACTGCCATTTTAAAATTACTTATTATAATAGAGACACTGTGTTCTATGCTTTACTCTAATATTTCATGGTAATATCATAATAATATTGGAAAAGACAGTCTCTTAAAAGCAAGGTAGAAATGGAGCCTTCTGATGTCTCCTTAGTCAGGATCGCCGGGATGGAAATCACTTTCTGGGCCGCCCCAGCACCCAGCTCATTGGAGCAGTTACACATCTGTACTTTTTAGAACTCCTGGGTCTGAAATTACCTGATTCTGAACATTTTTCCGAAGATATAGCCAAGAGAGAATTATGTTTCATGAATGAGATTTTCATTCAAGCAGCAGTTATGAGATGGAAAGCTTAGAATCAAGTTGTGTAGAGGGGAAACAGAATGAAGCTGAGCTTTGACATTTTCTCAGCTCTACATGTGTACTCCAGTTGTCCTAGAAAAAGTTACTTGATTTCTCTCACTCTCAACTTTATGTTTTACAATAAGTATAAGTGAATTCTCAGTTCTGTTAATAATAAATGAAGTATTATCCCATTATAGACTTAAAATGGTTAATGTGTATGTTATATCAGCACACGATCAGTGCTTCAGAGAAAAAGAAAAAAGGCAAGAAAAGTAGTAGATTATGGAAAGCTTTGAGTACAAAAAGATTTGTGGAATTATTGTTCTCAAAATTTACTTCTGGATGTTTTCTATTGACTAACGTAAGTGAATGCAATTTGTTTGAATTCCTACTCCCTCTATAGAATTCATAAAGTATAAACAGTTTTTCAAAAGAAAATTGGGAAGGAAATTGTTTTGTGTAATTTAAAAATACATTTTTACTAGATTTTGGTATTGACTAATTTATAAGCTTGTTTAAGAACATAAAAGGATAACAAAATTCAGAGTAGCAATTCAGTTCAACATGTGACCAAGACGTGCCATGCAAAAGATCCATATTTATGTAAATAAAGTAGTTTCACACACTAAAATCACAACTGTCAAGCTAGAAGAGAAAACCTTTTATACTTTTGCATTATACTTTTGATGATCAGAATATCCCCAGCACTAGAACAGCACTACATAAAATCTCATGTGGTAGACGAAGGCGATGGGTCACCTGGCTGGCCGCCACGCCACCCGCCTACCAGAATGAAGAAGACTGAGAACTAAGTAAAACTTTTTCCTCTCCTGACTTGGGCATGTAGAATGAGGATGGGAAATTTAAAACCAGTCCTTCATCTTTACCTCTCATGGGCTAAAAGCCATAGTGTGGATACCATTCAGACAGCTGAGCCAGGTTCCAGGAAATCTGAAGCCTGTCTGCTCTCTGCGACATGCTGCTGGGCAGCCCAGCACGCAAGGTGGCACCCACGGGAGAACAGGAGGGAGTCGGGGGAGTGGGAGAGAAGCCAGAGAAGCAGAAGTGTCAGACGCTGCTTGCAGAATGACTTTGGCACCAAAACTGGCACCATGTTCTCTGAGATGCCATGTGCATCTCAGAGGTCTACAGAATTTAGATGATACTCTAATGGTCTGCATGGACAACCTTATCACCGACTGAAACTTTGTTAAGGCACCTGGTGAAAGCTCCAGTTCTACAAGTTCCACATGTACCCGTGAACTCCATTAACAGGCAGCACACCTGCCACTCTGCCATACCCACGTGGCCCCTGAACAACCCCTTGCTCCAGAACAGGTCTCCCTTTGCTGTGCACACAATCAGTGCCCTAGAGGTTGAAAGTCGTGGTTTTCCTGCCCAGGTAGAAAGAATTTTTCTGAAGTCTGTGTATAGAAGCCAACCAAGTACATGGAAAGAGACCTGAATGTCAGCACAAAGGCAATTTATTGCCTGAGGTGGACGGAAGACGACATGAGGCTGGTTATTATTTTGTAAAACAATTGATTTATGTTCCCTCAAGAAAGCAATTTCTAGGAAAGATTTAAATAAAAATGGGCCTTACTCTTCCAAAAGCCAACGGCACCTGAGAAAGAGAAATTTCCAGGGGACCTTCTAGAGAATTGTGGTTCTTCGTGATGATTTGATCAATGCCAGGTTGTCAGCTTCAAGAACCTTTTCTCAGTGTTCCTGCCCATGAATACTGAACTTTGAGCAAAAACTTGCATGGGAGAGATTTCAAAATAAGATAATACCTTTATTTTCTGATTTTTTTCGCAAAGAACATGGAAAAGAAATAGCCCCAAGAGATCTGACCGCCTTCCTTTGTCAGGCACCTCTCAAATACGTTGCAATAAAACATTCCCAGCACAGTCACCCTGAAAAAAGTGCAGACAGAAGAGAACATTTCATGTTGAGTGCTGATGAATATGAAGTGAGAATAGGTGTGAGAATGGTGGAGCATTTGAAAAGTGTGAAGCCAAAGGAGTTTTCCTTTCTTCTGGGGTTTGCATATCTGGAGGCAATTTCCACCACTGGATAGGATCCCCCACAGGGACTTGAGGGAGTGTGAGGCTGTCCCAGGAACCTGAAGCTCTCCACGACAGGCATCATCTATAACCAGCGCTTTAATGTCCAGAGCTTCTAGAAGGTGCCATTGTGTGTCCTTGGCGAGATGTTCTCCTTTGAAATAAAAAACCTCTCTTATGGTGGTCTTTACATTTGTAGACTTGGAATGGAAGTAGAAGTGTCTCATTGTCTCATCTTCCAGTGTCCCGCATGCAGAGTAAGCCAGATAGGACCTAAACAGGCCTATCACTTCCCCTGACAGCACTGCTGCCCCATTTGTGATTGATGGAGGATCATCACAGACCTGAGACAGGTTGGAGTGGAATCAAAACATATTATAATGAGAGAAGTACCTGCTGTGGGGTCAGCAGACTGGACTTGTCCTGGCTCTGCCACCAGGGATGAATGTGATGGAGAGCAAGAATCTTGATCTCCTTTACTATGAAAAGAAAGGGATGGATTGATGGGTCTCTAAAGGTCTTTGTTCGCTCCCAGAGTGTGAACAAGTAGGACTCAGAAAGGAGAACAGAAAAATAATAATAAAATAATGATATTAATAGGATTTTATAATAAGATATATATTCTATAATCCTTGAAAAAGGCTTTATATGTGCTTATAATAAAATGATAATCTTACATGTTTATAGCCGAATTGATTTCTAATGCTGTGACTTTTGAAGTCACAGCAATGACTGAAAATACAAACATGCTCAGATTCTTTTAAAATACAGTTGCGTAGGACTTTTGTACACAGCTGTTCTGCTTGACTTTTCTTCCTTCTGATACCACTTCTCAGAATCCCTTATAGTTCTGGCTTCTGTTCACAACCTGCTGTTTCACCTCTTCAGCCATGAGTCGTGATGCTCCATGAGGAACATTCTCCATAACGCTGCAGTAAACCAAACATCTTCTCTACTCATAATTATTAAAGAGGACAATGTTTTCTTAAGCTAATGTACCTTTCTATCATATTCACTTTTCATATCATATTCACTTTTCAGTTATGTAAGCAAGCACTTTCTTTTTGTTTGTACCATGCTGTTTCCTGTATCTCAGATTTCATACACTAACAAAACATTAACCACTCTACCACAGAAAATCCTTTCTTTGTTAGGTACATGCTGAGATTTTCTATTCATTTATGCTTTGTTAGGTACATGCCCAAGTATTCTATTCATTTAACGTGTATTTCAAACGATGAGATTTTCATGATTTTACTTTCTTCTAACATGTTCTATGCATATAAAAGTGCAGCGGTTTTTATGCATTGATTTTGTAGTCTGCCACTTTATTGTATTCATTGATAAGTTCTAGAGGTTTTTTGACAAGTTTTTAGTTTTCAATATATAATCATGACATCTGCAAATAATGATAGCTTTACTTGCTCCTTTCCAATTTGAATCAATTTTATTTCCTTTTCTGATTTTTTTTTTAGCTTCTTCTAGGACCTCTCTATCAAACTGTAGGGAATATATGGAAACTTCTTTTTGACAACTCATACGTCAAAGGACCATTTGAAGGATAAAATGTTCCCCCAGAGCTGCAGGTGTTTCTCCGCGTTCCATCTCCGGCAGCCATCATTCCACCTTCCTCTCTGAGGGTCCCTTCTGCACAGGGATGGGGTGGGTGGGGTGGGTGCTGGGAATCACTCTCCTTGTTGTGGCCTACTACTCTGTGTCCGCTGAACCTCCTCTAGTTTATCCAGAGCAGGGAAATCTAATTTCACTTACTCTCAGTTTGGGTTCATTGAATGGCTTAGATGTTCTTTTGTGTCTTTCAAGCAGGCCTTTCAGGACTTGGTGAGAAATTTGGCTCTGTAGTCTCAGGACATTTTAATGCTTATTCTTTAAAGAAGGTAATCAGAGTTAATCCTGACTGCATTCTCAAAGTTGTTCTCTAGTTCTAACCTCTATAAGTTCACAGGAAGTAGAAATGTTCCTAGTAACTAGTAAAATATGTTCTTTCCCTGCTCATTCTGGAGGTTTACAAGAACCATGATAAATGGTACTGAAATGTCTGTGGGAAAGAATGCTCCAGGAGATATCACGACTAGGCTGATCATATTTCCTTGCGACAAGCAGAGGATGGGACTTTCTGGCCCCCTCAACAGACTGTGCTTGGGGCAACTCCACCACCCCTTTCTCCCGTGTTTCAGACACTCCTGGTTTATTATAAATGAGACAAAAACGGATGGTTGGGAAATATGAAAACGAATGGTACTGTCTCATTTAAAACAGGACATATGGTCAGTCTAATCATGCTGAAATAAATAAGATTATAGACAAAACCTGTCCTTTCCTAATAGACACCAGGACCACAGATAACATCTTACTGTTGGTCTCAGAACATAAATGTAAATTATTGTAATAAATCACGGAGCCCAGAGCTCATATCCAGCATATTTGGGTCCGTATCTCACCATCTCATGACCATATCCACCTAAAATCACATGATTGCTTGTCCTACTATTTTAATAACTTCTCATTGTTCTCAGACTGTCTTCCATTGACTGGTTTCCAAGACAGAAAGATCTTTTTCAAAAGCAAATTTGATTATGACCTTCCTTGCTTAAAACCCTTGGGTGTTTTACTTCACTCACAACTTCAAGTTCTCTCAGGTGGTCAAAGTGTTTTACACAGGAGGTGATCCTATTCTCCTCTCTCATAAAGTTTCTAAAAGAAGTGCAAATCACCATAGAGAAATAGTGATGCTCTGTTCATCCAGGAAAATCACTAATTCAAATAAATAACCCCTATCAGTTTAACAAGAATTTATGACACTAAAAGAGCGGATGGTAAGGACTGTGAAATAAATCATATCCTCTCTGTACAAATGCGATGGCTTACTCTGTTTTCTACAATTATTAAAACTGAAGGCAGAATGATGTTTAGGTAAAGTTACTGTTAATATGTACACGATAACACAGAATTTGATAAAGAAATTGGTCAATGTCCCAAGAGAGCTCTCAGCACTTCTGAGTCAGTAATTCCGTTTCAAAGAACTACTCATTGGTTTCATAAGTTTCCATTAATGTCAGTCCTACTGAGAGATGCTGCATGAAATCCCAGAGCAGATTGAAGACAGTGGATCTATGTGTGCTGATGAGCAAATATAATATGAGAGAGAAATGTGAGGTGTAGACTATCTTTCTCCCTGACAACTGCATACTCACCATTTCACACAGACTGCAAACTCCTTTTCTTTTTTTTTATAGCCTTGCACTACAAGCGATCAAAAACTTGAACCAAGACACATTAAACTTTCAGTAAACCTTTAGTAAAGAAACCTTTAGTAAAAGGCAATGCTTTACATGCTGTGCAGAGAAATGTGACAATGATACCGCACTACTCTAGTTACTGTTTTGATTTTTATACTTTTTTTTTTTCAGGAAAGGTGTGGGCAGGAATGAAGGCTAGAGGGCAGTCAGGAAGAGAGTGGAGAATGAAGCACTCTATTTAGTTGTTCTCACTGGTTGTTACACCCGGTCCGGGGTATTGAACCCTATACCTCCAGATGTATGTGGGACTCTTCCCAGCGTGTACTCCACCGCTCAGCCACCAAGGCGTGCCATGTGTTGTTTTAATATCCCTGCTTTTCTTTTTCTTGTTTAATTTAATTGATTTTATTGAAGGAACTTTAACATTAACTAGGTGTGAATCATACCAAATTTACGTCTGTATATAATACAGTAGGTCTAACGCTCTGCTTACTTTCTTAACTACACAATTAATTCTTTTAGCTGTTTGCTCCAATACCTACTCCATCTTTCCTGCACCCTCTGATTTGCTTTTTATTTTCTACTTAAAGTCTTGGATGAGTTCTCTTACTCTCTTTTTCTTTTTGAAGTCTATTATTGCTTAATTTAGTTAATGCATTTTCTATCTTTATCCACGTCATATGAGTGATATCTGAGGAAGCCTGTCTTTCTCCTTCCAATTAATCTCACAAGTGGATTTTCTGAATCAAACAAATAGTTTTTGAATGAATAATACCTATAACTCCCTTTTTTTAGAAGCAGGGATATTCTCTGACCCTCCCCCTTTCCTTTAAAATGAAAACATTAATCACTCAGCAAAAACTTGTGACTTGTGGGCTCATGTCCAGGCCATGGAAATTCCAAGGTCCGGAGGTGGGGATGGAAAAGAGAATCCATGTGTGTAAGAAATGTACCCTCCTCAGAGACAGTGAGGCATCTCACTTTAGAGATCCAGATGAGAAGATCTACATAGCTCAAACAAGAATTGTATAAAACAAAATTTCTGAGAATATTTGCATCTAGTTTTTTCTGCAGAGATTTACCAATTATTTGTCTAAAATGCATGAAAGTTCACTGACCTGACCAGGTCAGAGTTTCCATATCAATGAACCTCTCTGTGCATGAAGTAAAATTTATGCAAGTCTCAACTCCTGCTAATCTCTACTGTGTGTATTTACTATCGGGACAGAAAATGTATTCATTACCTTCTATGATACAACTAAAATATATGCACATTTTGATCCATACATATCATTGCTTTTATTTTGTGAATTTTCAGACCACTGGGGTATACTAAGAATTGAATCAATTGATTGAGTTACTCTAGTTCCACATAATGAAAAGACAGTTATTTGGCATTGAGAAGAGTAAGTTAAGATTATGTTTGTTAAGGAGATCATGCAAATTAACACACTCTGGAACTCCCCTATATATTCCAAGGTAAACTTTTTCTGACCAACCAGCAGCCCAGAACATCCTCTCTCCTCCACCCTGCCACACCCTCTTCTTCAGGGGAGGAGCCACAAGGTGTGGCAGGGTGGGACCCTAATCTCCACCCACCTAGTGGTATGTAAAGATGCCTTGGTCAGTTCAGGGACCATACAGTTCAGTAGATGCCAGCTTAAGGATCACCTTCATTGAGATCAGCTTCAGAGACCAGCAACCAGGTACCTGCCCAGATCTGCCAGACCCAGGTAAGTGGGGGAGATTGGACAATGTGGGTACAGGAGACAGGAGCATTGAAAAGAGCCCTGAATTCTTCAGTGTGTGTGTGAAGGGAAACTGATCTCTCAA
>RJWH01011976.1:0-10170 GCA_004363575.1 Solenodon paradoxus | reverse complement strand
ATTGGTCCTTGAGGTCTGCCTGTCAGAAGGTAGAAGCATCCAGAATGCCAGGCCACACAGTAATGTTCACTTCATTGTAATTGAAAAAATTGATAACAAAAATTAGAGTTTCATTATAATGTTTTCCAGGGTAACTGACAATCCGCAGGAGCTCTCATGCGTGTTTCATAATGTGCAATCTTTGTCTGAAAAAGCAGGTGGCATGCAGTTTAATACGAGCACATTCCTTCTTAGCAAACACTTTTCCCTCTGCTGGGAGTAATTCACAGTTCAATTTAGCCTGGCCCCACCTGACCCACATTGGCAGGATGGTTTTTGATCAGAATATATGTTTTTTTGCCCCCAGCACAGAGGAAATTGGAGTTATATGTGTTCTATTTCTCAGTCCTAAATTATCTTTCTCTTGTGTTTAACCCTGTTCCCACTTCTTAGTTCAAGTCAGAAAATCACAATGTAGCAAGTTAAGAAAAAAAAGCCTTCAAATCATACAATCCAGTGATCTGCAGTAGACTGGAGTTGATATTAACACATTTGGAATGACTTGTTTATCTCTGCTTTACGGAGGGCTAGATCGGCTTCATTTAAAACTTTCCTTTTTTGAGCTATTTTTGAATTTATTCTTTTTCCACTTAAATTCAGAGAGTTGAAACATCAGTCTTATTTTCTTTGTCATTCTCATGTCATCTTCAGAAAGAATGCTTCTGTCTACAGGCTAATGGTCTGAGGGACTTGCTCTGGGAGCCTTTGGATTGGTCTGTATTTAATTTCAGTGTTCTACCAGGGTCTGGATGGCCATGGTTCTCCCCTGCTCTCTTGCTCATTTCTGCCATCTTGAACAGTTCTTCAAAGGGGTCATAACTGAACTTCTGAATCTTCGTTTCCATATTTGATAATAAGAGGCTTAGAAGGGAACTCTCCAAGTTCTGGGTCAGTGATACAGCTCTGGTCTCTTAGTAGTTTCTATTCCCTCTCTGCATCACTGCTGCTTCCTTGCAAAAGTAATTGGATGACTATTAATCACTGTATTTGTTAGAGTAATATGGCAAGTTACTTCCACAAACACTCAGACCTGGTGTGAAAGCTCTGGCATCCAGACTCAGATGCGTGCCTACCAACTTGCTCAGTTTCCCTTTTCAGGAAAACACGTGTTCTCCTTGGTGATTGCTTTTCTCGGTTCTTTTTTGGATCCTTACAAGAGGTGTTTCACTTAGTTTGACTTTTGCTGACCTGACTCCCAGAATCCATTGCAAGTTCTCTTCTTCCTGGGAAATTTTCCTACCTTCCAATCTGGGTTGTTTGCCCTTTGACTGCTTCATGCTAGCTTGTTGTTGTTACTGTTAAGGACTGGGAGGGGAAAGTAGGTGAGTTGCTGAGCTATACAACTGCCAACTGGTGGTGTTTCCAGAGCAGGGATGTTTTAATATTCTCTATGTATGGCTCTGGGACTGGGAACTGGCCTGGGTATGCTGCCAGTTACTCTTCATCTCACCTCATTGTGTGGTTTTGAAGTCACTTTCTTGCCTTTGGTTTATATAACCATGGGTTTTCTGTGTGTGTGTGTGTGTGTGTGTGTGTGTGTGTGTGTGTGTGTGTGTGTTTCCAGTACTCTTTACTATATTTCCCACCTATAATTTTTTGCCATTCACGTTTTCTTTCCATATTCAACCACTCTGAAAGTCTCTCATAGAGACTTGGGTTTAAAATCTGACTTTTTTTCTCTATTAGGCAAGTCATTTTACTTCAGTGAGCCTGTTTCTGTGTCAAATGTAGATAATACTTTTTGATCTTGTTAATGTGAGGGTTAAATGAGGTATCTGTGAAAATGCATGACACAAAGCTACGGACATTCTTTCCCACCCCTTCCTGACTCTCCAGACCTTATTTTGCACTTCAGAAATAAATAAGCACAATGGGGTATTTTCATAGTTCCACAAAAGAGACCTCTCCATTGGGCCAAGGGGCTTGGCTTCCATGGGTTTTTCTGGCATACTTGGAAAAGCTTCTAAGCCACTCACATAGAAGTAGATTCCAGTCCCAGAATTCAGTTTATGTCATTGGTTGCTATGGGTACTTGAGGGTCCTACTGTAGTACTTAGTTCTCAACAACTTCATTCAGCATGATGCACTCCATGAAATATTTATCTCCAATTCTTAAGTGATACTTCTAAACTCCTTTTCTCTACTCCTTGTATTCTGAAGCAAACACTGTTTCTCCTTTCTCTTATGCTTTCTCAAGCAAACACCATCTGTCACAGTGCTTACCCTGCCAACAAAACACTCCAAATTTGGACTTCACAGCACCTGGACTGATCATCAGCTCTAGTTCACAGTACTTTCTAGATGTTGCTAAGTTTCATTTGTTCATTTCTCCATTCTCCTTTCTTCCAGAGTCAGCTTTAGCTTCAGCTTCTGAGGTATGCTCTTTGCCTTCCTCTGCTACCCTTTCAAATTGTTGGCTCCAGTTCCTTCTCATTGGCTCAAGTTCATCTGTAACTACTTGTGTGCGGCATGTAGGATTGCCCACATTTCCCTCTGTCTTGGTGCATTCAGGGGGCCTCTTTCCTGCTTAGGAAAAGCCCAGCAAATACACTGTTCTGTACTATAGGGAATGGAGTTCTACAGTTCTGGATATTTTACCCATCTCCAATCTAAGAAGTATATGCTTCTGAAGGCACAATTACTAAAATGATTCCTGCCCTCTCTTTATGTTGCCTTCTCTTTTTTTTATGTTTTCATTTTCCATGCCACTGATGCAAATTTTACATTATGAGAGGAAGTTCTCATTCATCATAAAAGACCATGCTTAGACATCTACTGAACAGGCCTGACAGGAATTAGGGAGATTCCAAACCAAAATTTCCCTTTGAAATTTTCTAAGTCTGACTCTCTGGATAAAGCAACAGTCTCATTTGTAATGAAAGGATTTCTGATCTCTAAGATTTATAAGTCATTGTTGCTTGGGGATACTTTCGATCTGTTCAATTAGTATAGGATTTATTTGGACATCTAGCAAAAATATTACTTATAATTTTCACCAAGTGAACTAGGTCCTAGGTTCTCTCTTAAACCATATAGTTCTTTTCCACATACTAGTCATTCAGATTGTTGAAGATATTAATATTACCACTGCTAAGTGATTTATTTTCCAAACAACCTCAATTCTTCTTCCATGGTCACAGAATAGAGACCCATCTCCTTTATTCATGGCATGCTTCTTCTGATATGCAATCAGAATACTACACAGCAACTTGATCACACTTTCAAGCCATTTCTGAGATTGCAGAAAGCGATGAACTCCTCTTTTAAAACTGTGTTGGTTGGTGAGACCTTTTGATCCTATATTTAGACAATGCTTTAGCTTGTTTTTATTTCATTTTTGTCCAAGTGCTGGATTCACATTGAGCTGCATTGACACTCACCCTGCTAAATTTATTGTTCTGTCATCTCAACCCATTGAGATAAGTTTGGATCTCTGTCATCTGCTTTTATGTAAATTTAAAGAATAGCCTTCCAAACTAATTTTCATTTTATGAAACAAATACCAGGGCTTTTTTTGATGTTTTTATTTACATCATTATTATATTCTGTTGCAATATGTTGCCATCTGCTATACTTTGTTTAACTTGGGAAAGTCTGTTTAAAGACTGCTTACAGACCTATGGGGGTTTGACTCTTGAAAGCCCAGTGCTTATGTCTGAAAGGAAAGTCAGTCCTCCACTTGCAAACAACCTGCCACTGTAACCAAAACATATAGAAAGAGAAGGAGGGGTAGAATTCAGAAAATTAGAATTAATTTCTTTTTCACAGTGCAGATAAACACATCACCCAAGCATAAGGTATAAAGGAACGATTTCAGATTCTGGTGCCAGACTCAATTAATCTGAATCCCACTAATTAGTACTCACTCCCTTGGTGGGTCACAGTGGACCATTTGAGTCCCCTTTGTGTCACCTCATATAAAAAGTATAGGCTTACAGGATTCTGGAAAGGAGTATGTGAGATAATAGCTCTCATGTATATTGTGTGTAGTTGATACTCAGTGTGTGTTGTGAGACGAACAAATTGTTCCGAATTCATGATTTCTTTATCACTTCCATCAAACTTAGATATTTACATTCCATGATCACAGTTTTTTTATTAAGCTTGAAGATGAACACATTTCTTGAAGGCCCCTCTCATTTACCCGCTATGTCCCAGACTGCGCATACAGTTCCATTTGAATTAAATTGAACAATACTTGACAAGAACAGATGCTGGTGTAGAGTACATTTCCAGCCTACAGGGTTCTAGCATATGGGGAGCCCATGTGAAAGTCAAGGTTGAACTGCTTTGAAGGGAAGGCGATTTGCTAGAAGGAATCCTGGTGGGTTTTGGCTTGAGGATCTCTTAACCCATTTCTCATCTCCACAGTATACTTCAGAAAGGTGCCTTTGGAAAGGAAGTGAGCAGAGGGAGGGCTTGGGTCAATGTCACTTGAGAAAATGTTTTGTTTCCATCTCTTATGTCTCACTTGTAAGTTCATCTGCTATTAGCTGACAGTAAGTGTTCTCAGTTGACCAAGGACCCATCAGCCTCATGGCATTTTGACTTCTTGGCCTCCCAGTGAATGTGCACTCAACAAGCTGTGTGCCCCTGTGCTTAGCCACGCCACTTTACTGGGAAATCAGTGGAACCATGTGGGTAAGGCAAAAAGCTCTGGAATCGTGCAACATGATCTAAATTTAAATGTGGGTTGTCTTAGCTATCTGAGCCTCCATTTCTTCATCTGTAAAATGGGAATAATTATTGTACCCATCTTTAAGCATTATTGTGATCATTAAAGTGATAATACAGTGTCCACTACAGAATATGTACTCAGTAAATGTTAGATGTCATCGCTGAGGTTATTTTGCATAATTATCCTGTCTCCTACAACTCAGAATTCTATTCCTCAAATAAAATAATATGAGCCACACTAGGGAGATTGGTCATTATATTCTTCAATTACCTTTTAAAAAAATGTGATTAATTCTTGCTCCCCCTATGGGAAAATGAGGTCCAAAAATAAATTAATGAATGTATGTAATTAAGAAACACTAACATGGCAACAGTGTGTGAGGTGGACAAGAATAGATGAAGACTTGTTTTTGTTTAAGATTGGAAGAGGCAGCAGAGATGGAAAGAGGGTGAGGGTGAATGCAGGAGTTATCCGGTAGGTAGAACTGGAACAACGGATTGATTGGGAGGGGCTCTAACTTGAGTGCTCCAGTGATGTGGAAAGTGGACATGCCACTAAGAGGTATGGTAAGCACCAAGAAAGGAGCAGTTTCAAAGTTGATGCAATTTTCATGTTGTTTGACGACCAGTGCCACACCCAAGATCTGAGGCTGAGCTGAGGTTTTGTGAATAGACATGACACCGAAAATGAGCGTGGGGAAAGGATTGCAGAGGACGTATGACTTAGTCTTGGATGGACTGTGGACATAAATCTGGCTTGAGATGGTACATTTGCTGAAGGAGTGAGAAGGCCATAGAGAGTGGTGCTGTGTCCTAGCATCTAAAGGGCACCCATGAAGAAAGGTCAGGTATGACAAAGATACTGATGAACTCTTGTGGTCAAGGAAAGGAAGTGATCATTTGATTCAGTTGCTGTGATCGTTGGTGATGGTACAGGAAGAGGAGAGAGAAACCAGCAAGTGTTACTAGTTCAGTGAACATAAAGGGTGTGTGTTTTGCAGTCAGGGGAACTCGGCTTAGAACCAGGTTCTGCCACTGATGACTGAGCCAGTACCTCCTTAGGTTCACCTGCCCCCGCCATATATATATGAAGCAGGTCTTAGAGTATCTATTCTATAGGGCTTTGTGTACATTGAAGAAGATAACTCATATAAAACACATGGACTAGTCCTTGGTTCTCTGTAGGATCTCAATAAATTACAGGCATTTTTCTTGAAAATGCAGGCATATATTTAAACTCATCTGGTCGTGGCTTCCAGATGTCCCACGGGTACCTGAATGGACACTGATAATCCAGGAGAATATGCTTTGTGACAGGTAGCTACTCTAGCTGTGACAGGCTCATATACTAGGTACTAGTGATAGATAGAATGGTAAAGAATCCAAGTAAATGACACCACTGGACACATACCTGTGGCGTTATTTTTCAGACTAGAAGAACTGTCAAGAAAATCTATTGGACCTAGTTCCATCACTTCTCTGGTGACTTAAAACTTAAAGATCAGATGAAAATTACAGATTTTTTCTTGTTCAGGCTATTCAAGTTGATTTTGTCTGTTAGGGTTGACAGAGAAGCACATGAAATTTTTAATAAAATATTGATAGTTTCCTTTCATGTCAGTATTGCTCTTATCCTCTAGGTTGAATATTCTTTTGAAAACAAAAAGATTCCGATGATGGGACCTAAATTTTGTCAAGGTTTTGCCTTAGCATTTGATTATTCATGCAGTAAACCATTAAAATCAAGGTACATACATATCTTTCTCAGTAGGGAATTATCAGTAGTGATATGCACAGATTTAGCATATTTAAAATATGCTGCCTCATTTGTTCCTCACAGCAAATCTTGAGATAGCACAATAATGATAAGCCTTCAGGATCTGTATATCATATCTCATGTGGTCCCTGTGGTTCATGTACATCAGCCTGTTTCATATTCACAGCAGTGCTTGTGAGGTGTAGGTACCAGTATTGTACTGGTTTTCCAGATGAAGAAACTGAGGCACAGAGACTTCGGGGATCTTTCTTGATGTTACTCACCTAACGAGTGCTGGAGCCAGGTTCTAGGGCCCTGTTGGTTGACTTCACCGTCTTTATTTCTGCAGCACCATTTAGCTATATGACCTCCCAAAGGATTGCTGACAGAATAAATGATTGAACAAGACTGGGGATGGATCTGCCCCTTGAATATGCACTTGGGCTATGTTTAGTGTGAGTAAATTTCATGCCAAATTACTTGTGAAAACAGCTAAGATCTCTTTTGTGACCCAGTTCATGTCTGGTTTGAGTAGCCCACATAATTTATCATTAAAATAGCTATGAAAATATCTTTAATTGGAAAATAACACCTTCTAATGCAGCTGGTAAAACCATGCAAAGATACAGAGAGGAAAAGCCAGTCTCCTCACCTGCCCAACCACCATTCCTATTCAGTTCAAGTGAATGCACCATTTTAACACCAGACAAGTATTTTCCAAACACTTTCTTGTCAGCGGAAATACTAAAGCATAAGAGAATATGCAGACATCTCCAAAGTTGGAACGAGGCTTGGTTACCAACGACCATTAAATATAAATTCCTCTTGAAATTGGCAGTACTGTTGTACTAATAGGTCATGGGAAATTTTGGGGGTGGTCAATACATGATTGCTGACATGTCTTAAAATGTTGTTTCGTTCATTTTGAATGCCTTTTGAGGCATGTGAAGAGAGGTCCTAGCGTGCTCTTGTTCTCCAGATATCCAGACTTTAATTCCTCCGCCTTCACTGCCATTCATTTCTGAGCCAGGACCGTGATGTGTTAGCGACTCTTGCAAATAACCCCATTTGGAACCCTTACCATTTACTCTGTCATTATCTAGCTTTGTCCTTAGCTCTTGTCCTCTAAGTAGGGTTCCTTGTGAAATTTCTAGAAAAGATGTCATGATGTCTGCACTATTACTTTGAAAATAATAAATTTAAGAAAAATAATCATCTTTCCAGTTTGCATTTCCCTTTTCAGGAAAATTCCTAAAGTTAAGTATCAACTTAAGTCTTCTCTCAGGTTCTACAGTTTTATTTCATTTCTGTATGTTTCCTGAACAAACATAGATGAAAAGTTTATTCTAGGCATTTTAGATGTTTTATTGTCACACGTAGTTTCTTCATTTTCTGAAGGATTTTTGTGGGTAAAATCCTGATTTTCTGTACAGTTTTTGTATTTATTGCGCTTAATATCCATAAAGTGTTTGCCCTGTGCCAGACATGGTGTTTTTTGTAGACAGCACAACTTTTTCTGTTTTTCCACTGACGTATATCTGGGCCTGAAGCAGGGGTGCCATTTGTGTTGAGGCAGCAGCAGTAGCAGCGCGAGCCCCGGCTGTGGGATGTCTTTCTCCCTGGAAGCGCCCTGGTTTTTCTCTGTTTGTTAGAAAAGAGAATAGAACGGCAGCAGGAAGAAGCATTTTAAGGAAGGAAGAGAAGGCAGAAGCACTTTCACGTCTTTATTTACTTTGGTTGGTCCTGATCCCTGCTCCTTGGGTCTTGCATGGGCCACCCCCAGCCACCTACTTAGTACCAGAGCTGCCAATGGGCCCACCTGTTTCTGTTCTTTTTTCCAGGAAATGCTTTCTTCTAAACACTTTGCAATGGAAGTGCCATTGCATTCTAACATGAAAGTTTCGGGTGCGTCCTGAGACTCAGTATCTGCATGTCTGCAGTAAGTTCACACGTGACCCACCGCTTGGGCATCTGGACCCAATCGTCAGGTCCAGAGTTTGCTGTGAGTTTGCGCCAACTGGCCCAAATTTCTCCTGGAAGTCACCTCTCTAGGAGCATTGTGGTGACCTGCAGTGTGACTGAGACAGGGTGGCACCCCACTAGTGAGCAGGTTTCCTCAGTGCCCCTCCCCGTGGTCCCTGTGTCCCCAAGAGGAATGGGGCCCCACCCCACCAGGAGTGTCTGGAGGGGCCCCGGGTGGAGAAGGGGCCCCACCCATGTCTCTGGCTCCTCTGTGCCATTGCCACTCTGCTGGGTGTCCAGCCACTTCCAGAGAGGCCCTCCGGGAGGAGGCAGGCCCACGAGGCCGGACCCCTGCTCCTGAGTCGTCCACCAGCAAGCTCATTGGCCCAGGGCCTGTCTCTTGCTCCAAACCCCTAGAGCAGCCACCCTTTTGCACTTAAAGGGACTTTGGCTTCATCTGTCACAGTTCTGGAAGGACACTGAAACATCAAAGAGAATCAGCAGTGATGGGTCGGTGGCGCTGGGCAGCTGTCTCACTGGTCCTGCCAGTTCTCCGGCATCTCCCGGTTAATGCAGTTAATGCTGTTCTGGGACCTGCAGTAAGTGTGTGAGCCCCCACGGCCCGCTGTTTCCATGGTCAAGTTCCAGGAGGGCGGAGGGCGCCCCACATTGGGGTCTTGGGCAGTTGAGGCGCCGGCCAGGTCAAGCCAGGGCCTGGGTTCAAACCAGGGCTGAATGAAAATGTCACTGGAGCCAGGTGTGGGATTTGTCCTTTCTGAGTCTCACTCTTTGAAGTTCCACCAGTGTTGAGGTTTTTCAGGCTTAGCACAGCTCTTGATGGGATTGTCTTCTGCACTAGATTGTTTTCCCTTTGTGTATGGCCATAGCTATAGAAAGGTAGGTGGTCTGTTTTATATCATTTCCATCCACACATGGGAGATTTATATTATCATGAATGTATATTTATGACTTGTTTCTAACTACCTGATTTGACTATTTTAGTAGTTTTCATGTTCCTCAGTGTATTATCTTGGAATTTCTAAATTGAGAATAATTCTAAGTGTGCATGGCATCATTAAAATCCACTGGATGCTATCCATTGAATGAAAAAACAGATTTTACAGAAACACTCATCTCATCCTCAAAATGCTGCCACTCACAGTCCTATAGGCTGAGTCAGGCACCATTCTTGGTGTGTGTGGGGTTCTCCTTCCGCAGAGGACACGCCAAATTCCTGGACGATTTTTGGACCTAGTGAAGCCAGTACTGCCTACAGCGGGGCTCAAACGGCAGGTATCAAAGGCAGGTTGTTCCTTGTGCAGGCGCACCAGACGTGAACAGAATTTGGATGCCAGAACCACGTGTTACCAGTTGGTCCGGGCTGTAGAATTACAGTCACGCCTTGGTAATGTAACGCCTTCACGTGTTGGTTGACATCACTGTAGCAAAGTACTTTTAGAGAGGTTCTCTCGTGACTTGTGTGTCTCCTCGGCCAGGCAGGTGGAACAGGATGACATGTGCTTCTTGGGCTGTGGTAAAGCTTCCCAAAGAGAAGCTGGGAGGGCCAGCATCAGGGCTGCCATGGAGAAAGCTTGCCCCGAATCTCACTGTGGCAGTCCTTCTCAGCAGCAGGCATGGTTCTGCCTCAATCTGTGAAAAATTAAAGTGGGAGGTGGGAAGGGTTGTATCACAGAGAAAGGACACCCACTTCCCTACAGATTTTGCATCCAGTGGTT
>RJWH01011975.1:0-10174 GCA_004363575.1 Solenodon paradoxus | reverse complement strand
CCTCCTCCTGCTCCTCCAGGAAGCTGCCTGGCTCCACGCTGGGTTAGGAAACCTGCTCTCCAGCCTCCATGGGCACCACCACACCGCATGCTGTGGTCCTGCCGAGCAGCCTCTGGTCTGAGCACTGGTGGACAGTTTCGAACTGCGTCCTGGGGTGCGGCTGTGGTTCAGAGCAGAAGAGGCACCCAGACCTCAATTACAAGGGAAAGGAAGGGAGGGAGGAAGGGAAGGAGGGAGGAAAGGCGGGAGGGAGGTGTGCTGGGCGCCCGTGAGCAGAGCCTGGTCCTCCCGGCCACCTGCGCACACACTAGGAGCCCAAGGGAGCGGGTCCCAGCGCCCCATGTGTAAGCAGAGCCTGCCCTTCCCGTGCGGCCATCTTCCGACCCCAGCTTTCGCGCCTCCTGGTGGAAACCCAAGACCCAGACTGGGACAAGGTTGGCAGATGTCTGTGAAAGGCACCGTCTGCCTTACCGATAAGAATTCTGCAGACAATGGGACAGCTTCGCCGGTCGGGGATTCCCATGGGCCCCTGGTCAGGAGCCTCCCACAGGCCCGGGTCACGGCTCCTGCCTGTCAGGGCCAGCTCTGGGGACTCCTGGGGCACCAGCGCCCCTCAAATCCAAGCTGCGCCAAGCATTCCTGTAGGACTTCTCGGGAAGGCAAGGCAGCTTCTCCGAAGGCCGAGTGGGAGCGTCAGCACCTGGACCAGCCCGAACCCCCTGGTCCCGGTCACGGGTCTGCAGGCTGAGGCCCACGTGTGGCGAGGTGTCTGTGGTAGAGCCTCCTGACCGGAGGCCACCGTAGCCGGGGCCCAGAGTGCGCATGTGGCCTCTGCCCCTGACGGCCCTGGGGCAAAGCTTCTGCAGAGACCCCACTGAAAGACGGCTCCATGGAAGCCGAGGCCAGGCCCACGGCAGCTCTCCATGTGACCACCTCCTAGTGCACAGCTGTGCCGTCCCTGCGCAGGTGTTGAGGGGACAGGTGTGCACGTGTGAAGGAAGAGGGGTGCATGGTGGCCACGGTCCCCGAGGAAGGCCAGCCTACACCGCAATGCTGCGCCCGGAATCCCGGCACAGGCCAGCATCACACCGACGGGTGGTGGAGCAAACGTCTCACCTGCCTTCTTGCAAATGCTCACGCCGTGAAGGCAAAGAAGAGCTGAAGAAGCGTCCAGAATCAAGGAAACCTAGGGACATGGTACTAAAGGCAATGTTTGGTCTCATTTTGAAATAAGATGCCAGGAAGGACATTATGGGGACGGCTGGACAGAGCGGAGCGAGGGCCACACGCTGGAGAGCAGGGCTGCTTGGAGGAAACGTTTTCTGAATTTCACCGTTGCGCTGCGTTGCAAAACATCCTCGTTGTTCCAAGGTGCACCCTGGAAGGCCGGGGGTCTCGACGGAGCTGCGTCCACCGGAAATTCCTAGGTGGACGCCCTAACTCCCAGTGCGTCACGTGCGGAGCAGGGGGCGGTTAAGGTGCAATGCGGCCATGAGGCTGGGGCCCGGGCCGGGGAGTTCCGGGCCTTATGAGAGGGTCTCCGGCGGGACCCAGGGAGGGCAGTCGTCTGCCAGCCAGGAGGAAGGCTCTCGCCGCGAACTTCGTCTTGGAATTGGTCTCCAGGGTGTGGGAAATGACTTCGGGTGTGTAAGTCACCTCGTCTGGTATGTGGTTGTGATGACCCAAAGAGAGGGGACAGAGGCATGCTGTTTGCGGCTCACTGTGTAAGAGCCCGGAAAATGCGTGTGAGTGTATAGGTGCAGCTTATCTGTGTGCATCTATGTGCATAATCCATCCGTGTCCATGTCATCGATTCACCCACCCAGCCAGCCAGCTCTAGTCGTCTATCACCTGTCGAGACCTATGCGCACAGCTTTGCTCTTGAAATTTCAAACTATTCAATTAAACCACAAAGGACTCCTGCTCTGCGCAGGAACAAGAAATGAGCCAGACTGAGCTCTGCGAACCTAGGCTCAGCCGGCACCGCGTGGCTGGCCGAGTCTGAGACGGTCCTTCCTGAAGGGTAGAGGAGGGCAGCCGGGCCAGGGATGGGGCACAGGAAGCCTCGACCAGATGGGCAGATGTGTCTGCAGATGAATTCTAGAATGCACGACGATCTTGGGACCAAGTTCTCCTGAACACCAGGCGTGGGTGTGACCCTTTCTCTTAAGTGCGTTCCGGGGGTCCTGAGAGATTCTCAACCCAGAAAGGTTCCCTGCAGGCATGTTCGAGAAAGGTGGCAACGGCTGTGTCCTCCTGGATATTTGCATGGGGCTTGTCATGGCAGATTCATTCCAAGGCTCCAGGTGTTCTCAGGCGCTTTACAGAAAGGGGTGGACAGTGGAATTCACAGAAAGTCTTCAGGATTCCTTCAGAGCAGCAGGAAGAAGCGACACCAAGTGGGACGCATCTTCCGGGGACTCCAGGAGGGGCAGGGAGGAGACAATACTTGACCTGTGCTGCAGGGATGCTGAGAAGCTGCCCCGGGAGAGGCTTCGCCACATGCCTGGTGCTCCGCGCTCGCTTGCAGGGGCTCCGCTCAGGAGCCCTGGTGGTTGGAGAGCCCTTCCCCTGCCCAGCAGCCACCCTGCTGGCCGTGCAGGCCCCCGGGCCCCTTGACAGTGGGCTCCTCCGAGCTGAGCTCCTCATGCACCGAGCCCCGCTCCTCCCAGCCCTGTACTGGGGCCCTGCCCCTCGGCCCACACTGCCTTCTTCCTCGGCTTTGGCCGGGCCCACGTGTCCTGCTTCTGCCCTCTGCTCTCAGGGACGCCTGGCTTCCTCCCACATCGATGCCCAGGCCGAAGGGCTTCTGATAAGCCTCTCTGCTCTGCTCACGGTATCGGGAAAAGCCACCCGGGAGTGCGGGGCCACACGTCCCTTCCTAGAGCACAGGCCCCGCCGAAGCCATTTCGGGCCCCTCTCAGGAGTCAGTGCTGTTCTTCGTAAACCCAGTTAACGCCAGGCCCTTCCGGTCTGTGAGCGGCGCGTCCTGCATTTGACAGGCCCCCTGGCTCCTGGTGGCCGCAGTGCGTTTTCTCGGCAGACTCAGCAGGGGAGGCCGTCACCTCTGCCGTGTTAGAGGGACCGAGGGAGCCACCTGGCTGGGCAAACACCTGGGCACAGACCCGCAGCCGGTCCGGGGGCGTCATCAGCGCGGGGATGCATGGCCACCGGCGTGGGGTCACAGACGGCCACTCCCCAAGTGCCGCGACCTTTCAATCTCTGCTCGCCCCAGGATCCGTTTCAAGCCCCCACATCTGTGGTGGCGTCAGCTGCTGCACTCACGCGACACGTGGCCCCCCGTTCTCTCTCTCACTGCCTGGGATGTCGCCCAAATTGCCTCGATTAGCAGACAAAGCAGATCAGCCCCCTTTTACCGGTAAGCAGTGCTGGCAAGGAAATGACATGTTTCGACTGTGGATGTCAGCGCTCTCCCGTGTTCCTGGGCCTAATTGAATGAGCAGGGGCTTCATGTGCGCTGGCTCACGACAAAGTGGCTGCCACTCTGCAACCGCAGCCCCGCCAAATGCATTTTGCGTCTTTAATGTTTTCTGATAGTTTCCAGAGCTGCTTCTGTCCAGAGCAGCTTTGAGGGGCTGGGTGACCGCTCTCCAAGGGCGGGGAACGGGCCCAGGAAGGGGCAGCCCTCCAGAGCCTGCTCTGCCTCGAATGCTCTGCCCTTGGAGGGCAGTGTGGCCGCCGTGGCCGCCACTTAGTTTCTCAAATTTCGAGCCAGGAGCTGGAGCCTCTGAGTCCGTATTGACCCCGAATGCACCTGAATTAATTATTGATGATTAAGAACGCACGGCTGCTCGGCCCCTGGCCCTGGGGTCAGGCTGGACCCTGCAGGAAAACCGGAGCTTCTTCGGGGAGGGAGGGGCTCGCACAGGTTGAGCTGGGAGCCCCAGAGGGTCATTGCCGGCTGAATTGTGCCAATGCCATGGCCTGGCTTTTGCTTGTGTTTCTCTGTCAGTGGAGAACCTGCTATTTTTACACCACCGAGAACAAAGGGAACCTTGACCCACGTCTGGTCATTTTTAGGACTGATGTCAAGTGGTTTTGACAGGTTAATAGCGTTTCCGATGACCTGGGGGCAGGAGGGGAAGGGACTTCCTCTGGGAAACGGTGCAGGGCACAGAGTCGCTGGGCCCCTTCTCCTGGGGCTGGCTGGCTGGGAGTTTGAGGAAAGGAGACGGGCGTCCTGGGGTGAGGCTGGGGGCGATGCGGGGAGGGTGGCCATCGAGGAGAGGGACGGGGAGGACAGGGCAACCTTTTCCCAGCTCGAAGGCTGGGCCGCAGGGGTTGACCTGGATTTAGCCACTGGATTGGGTGAGAATGGGAGGGGTTCCACCTGTCTCCCCACCTGGACTGAACCCTCAGGTGGTCTGTCCAGGATCATGGGGAGGCCTGGCATGGAGACCTCAGCTGGGGCCGCTTTGGGATGGCTGGACTCGGCAGTGTGGCTGTGGGTCACTAGAAGGGAGCCTGGGATCCCACTGCCTGAATGCTCGCCCGGGTGCAGAGACACTTTTGGCACAGGTGGTCTATCACCACTCTCCAGCCAGGCCCCCGTGGCCAGGCCAGCCTTGTGCACATCCCTTTCCATTGTAAACTGAGGGCTGTGCTGGAAGGCGAGGCTGCCCCTCGCCCTGGCTTTGGGGAGGAGAGAGGCGTCGGGGTTGGGGGACTCCCGGCGGGCTGCGAACCTGGTGGGACACCGCTCCACCACTTCCCTCCTGAACTGAGGTGTCGTGGGCCCCAGGTTTTCCGCTGGGGCCACCCTCTAGGAGCGGTCTGTAAAGGGTGGGCCAAGGCCCTGGTGCCGTTGCGAGCCCATCTGGTGGGGTCAGCGCCGGTCTGCGGAGTGACCGCCCGCCCGTGGTCTCCTGTGCGGCAGCGTGACTGAATGTTCGGTTCTTCTCAATGTGGTGAAATGAAAGGACCCGCCTTTCAGGAGCTTCCTTCATGCCGTAGGGTTGTCAGCGGATGACGCTGTCTCCCATGCATCCGTCTTTTCCTTTTGATGGGGATCTTGGCAGAATAAGGCCTGTCAGCCCCGAACGCAGCGCACGGAAGCCCGGAGAGCCGTGTGAATGAAACATGCCGACGCGGTGAAGGCAACAGGTCCCTTCTTCGAGCGAGGGCGTTTCCCGGCAGGCTGGTGGCTCCTATAATGGGGAACAGGGAGGTACCCCCAATGTGGAGGAACGGACGAGTCTGCCCCACATCCCCACCCACCGCCGCAGGCAGGGGCCGGAGAGCAGTGCTGCGCTCAGGACGCTGCAGCCGCGCTGAATCGTTAGGAAAATGCAAGTCAAAAGCATCAAAAAAACAGAAACAAGCGTCGGGGAAGCCTGGCTCCACGCTTCGCTGGTGGGAGCGTCAAACGGGGCAGCCGCTGTGGGACACAGTGTGGCGCCTTCGCAGGAGACGAAGCAGTCACCACAGCACCACGTGCCGCTTTAGGTCGACGGGCAGAGACGGGCAGCAGGTGCTGGGAGGTGTTTCCACACCCAGGCTCCCGGCAGCATCGCTCACGACATCTGGCGGGAGGGCACAGCTGTCCGCAGCCGAGGAGGAGAGAAAGCGGCCCAGCTCGCGGGACGAGGATTCGGTTTACAGAGGAGGGACATTCGGACTCAGCCTGCCCGTGCGCGCACCCTGCCCGTCTTCTGACAGGAAACGAGCCTCCCCAGGGCCTCTCCTTGAAGAGGCCAGAGGACAGTGGCCCCCAAGCCGTGGAGGAACAGTTCAGCGGAAAGGGTCAGGCAGTGAAAGAAAACGCGGTGGTGGGGACCGGCCGCCTTGGGAGCTTGGCGACATGGAGCTGTGATGTCTTTACTAACATTCACGCGTGTGCTCGTGGGGGTTGACAGCTGCCTTCTTTTCCTGACAGTTTAGTGTGAGAATCCTTGTGCCTCCTGGTCAGCGAGGGTGGGGCTGGGACGGGAACTCGTGGCTGAGTCTCCAGGGCCCCGTCGTGGTCCAGCATGATGGACTCCCCATGTCTGCCCTGCAGGACGGCCACCGTGGCCTCTGTCGGAAGGCACACATCGCCTGGTCTCTGGGCCTCCTGCCCACGGTTCTACCATGGACGCTCCCCTTTACGGGCGGGGAGATGGAGGCTGAGAGC
Organism: Solenodon paradoxus; assembly: GCA_004363575.1. NCBI lineage: Eukaryota > Metazoa > Chordata > Mammalia > Eulipotyphla > Solenodontidae > Solenodon > Solenodon paradoxus. The sequence continues at coordinate 4,041 of RJWH01011975.1, read as the reverse complement.
GGCCGGGAGAGACGCTCCGGGCGACACGGCTCGGAGGCAGGAGGGACGGAGAGCTGGGAGCCTCTCTTGCGGCCTCAGCCGTGGGGGTGGACCTCTGGGCCCCCACCGTCTGCTCTGGTCTCCCGAGTGTGCTGGTGTGCACAGTGCCAGCCTCTTCTGTGTCCGCGGGCCCCGGGCGCTCCTGGCCGTGTGGGCCCGGCTCTTAGACAGGCCCGCGCTTGGCCGTGAGCTCTGTTGCTTTGAATGAGGGGTGCACCGTCTTCTCTCTGCGCTGGGCCCCACTCGTGGGGGAATTGCGCTGGGGCGGGGGCAGCCAGCTGGCCCCGAGGCGGCTGCCCTCGGTGGTGCCATTGGCCTCCTGGTGGGTGGGGAATATTCTAGAATGTGGTCTTCTGGGAAAACCCAGGGCAGCGGGCGGCCGCCCAGCACCCCAGCTGCTTCCCTCGAATCTGGGTGTAAATGAATTAGAGGGACACAGAGGGCCAGTGGCTTCCTTATCTCCTTTGTGGGCAAATCCATTAGGACTCTTGGTCCCTCCGGAGCCCCTTGGAGGGGTGATGTCAGCCTGGCTTTGGTCATTTGCAGAGTGACCGCACGATAAGGCATCGGCCCCCTGCAGCTGTGACGGCGTCCTTCCCATCGGCGCCTGAGGATTAGCAGTGCTATCTCTCCATTTATCGGGGCCGCTCGGTCGAGGCCAGGGGCGCGGGAGCTGCTGCCTGGTCTCCGTCTGCGGGTCTGCTGCTCCGCCAGGGGTTGGGGTGGCTTCCCACAGGCGCCACCGAGGCTTCAGAGGCCCAGTTCCTTCCCTGTGTCTGACCCGTCACCCGTCACGCTTTGCCCTGAAGTGCAGTGGGGTGGAAGAAGAAACCGGGTCTGGGGGAAATCTCTGGGGATCCACCTGGGCCATGGCCCTCTGAGAGGCCAGGGAAGAGGGTCTCTCCAAAGACGGGGCCTCCAGCCCCGCAGCCCGCCGCTCCTCTCACAGCGTGAGACCCACACCCTGAGGGCAGTCTCGCTCCTTCCTGGCCTGGAGCAGACAGACCCCTGTGAGCCGGGACGTCCCACCTGCTCGGAGACACGTGTCTCTCCCTTCTCCCCCACGTGACTTGCCTGGAACCCACCCTCCGTGTTGTGAGGAAGCCTCAGTCACCAAAAGGCCACGCGTGGCTCTGGCCTGCGGCCTTGGCCTGCCAGCTGGCCCGCTGGGGCCCCACTGTCCCTGAGTGCCTGTCCGACTCCCTCGCCCACAGAAACCGGGAGAGACCTTGGCGCCACTCAGTCGTGGGGCTGGCTGGTGGACTCACAGTATAACCAGAGTGGGCAGGACTCGCGAGACGAAGTGGGGGCCACACCCGAGAGCCACGCGTCTGCCCTCTCTGGGTCCTGGACTTGGCTAGAGTGTTGTCAGGGGCTCGGAAGGCCAGGCCAGAGCGCGTAAAGCTCAGCTGCGCCACCGAAGAACTGATTGTGCAGCTGCAGAAACAACGGCGAGGTCCAGCGGCTTAGCCGACGCCGCGCTGCGCTTCCGTGGCTGGGACCAGAGCAGGCGCTGCGCCTCGAGCTGCTGCTGGTCTCTCTGGAGTGTCCGTCACTTACTGATCCGCAGTGTGGTCTCAGAGGCAGTATCCCAGCCAGGCCCTCGGCCGGGTGGGGGCGTGACATTTGCGAGTCGTCTTTAATTTGCCTTGAAATCAGGCACGAAGCCTTTGCAAAACAGGAAGCAGTCTCTTGGGGCCTGACGTGAAATACTGCTGCTGTCACCTCGAGTTAAAGAGTTAGCCGCGCCTCTGAGGGGTGGCGCATTAGACCCGCTGGTGGGGTCAGCCCCGCCCCGCCAGCCTTTGATAGCACAGCTGATAACAGAGCCTGGGCCGTAAATACGAGAATCAATCAGCGCCAGTTGACAGCTGAGTGGTTCGAACTGCAGCAGATGGGCAGAGGGCGGCCGGCGATTTGTCTTGCCTCTTAGATGGTTTCCTGTTTGTAGAAAGCAGGGGAGGTGCATCTGGTAATCAGATCGTGCTGGAGACCCGTCTCTGGCTCGCCGGCCCCCTGCTCGGCGTGTCGTGGGCCACGTGGCCCTGGCATGTGGCAGTGGCTCAATGTCTGCACTGCCACAAGTGGGCACCACCCGGGGCCTCCCGTCCGTGGAAGCTTCCGGAACTGGGAGGGAGGGAGGGCGCTCCTGCCTTTCATCTTCCCCTCTGCTTCTTTCCGGGCACCTGGCTTTGCTCAGAGTCATTTCATGTCTTTTTCTTTTCTTTCAAAGGCTCTTCCCAGATGGACATGGGTGTACACCGGTCCACGGGCACACGTGTGCTTCCCAGCCTGCGTGCGCTCCTGATGGGTCACCCCCACTTCAGGACGCTCCTGGGCCCCCGAGCCAGGGCTAAGTAGGGTGCTGTGCTTGGCTGGCCTGTGACCTTGGTGGGTTGTTCAACTCCCCGGGCCTCAGTTTCCCCATCTGCACTCCAGCTCCTCCTGCCTGGGGGTGTGGGCTGTTAGGGTGCTGCCCTGAGGCTGCGCTCCAAGGGCGAGTTTCCGTATCCGCCTTGTGCTCTGCTTCCCAGCGTCGCCCAGGGCAGGTGAGGGAGAGGCTCCTTGGAGCTGGGTGTTTTCGTCTGCCCCGTGACCCTCCAGCAGGGTGGTGCTGTCCCGAGTGCTCCCCAGCACCTGTGCCCTGTTCAGAGGGTGTCCTTCTTGGGGCCCGAGTGGGGCCCGGTGAGCACTCAGTTCCATTCCAGGAACGGGAGTGGGGGGCCTCCCGCGCGCTCCCCGCTGCGTCCCCTCTCTGGCCCTTGGAATGTCCTGGCCCCCACATTACATCCAGACATCAGGGGTAGCAGCCATCTCCCTCTTCCAGCCCAGGGACCCACCAACCAGCCAGATGGGGGGGTTGGAAAGAAGCTGGCGATCTGCCCGGAAACCCGAAGAAAGGCAGCAGGGAGCCTGCTTTTAAAGCCTCACCACACACCTTCCCCGAGTTCTCAGCTTCAAACACTTGCAGGGGCTCTTGGGACCCTTTGAGAACCGAAAGCACCAAGCGACGGCCGCGTGACGACAGACTCCAAGCCCGGAAGAAGGTGCTGTGTGGTGGCAGAACCCAGTGGCTTTGCACAGGTGGGTAAACCGAGGCAGCGCCGAGGTGGGGGAGGTCCGGGTCAGGTACACAGCTGCTGGAGAGCCTCGCTCCGAGTGCCTCTCTTCCCCTTCATCCTGGACTCATGGCCTCCTGGGGACACCATCCTCCCCAAACTCGGTCCTGCCGGGCGATGCCACAGGCAGGCGGCTATGACGCAGTGATGGAGGAGCGAGTGGGTGATGAGGAACTTCTCTGCTAGAGGCTGCGAAGGTTAATCTGACTCCCTTCGGAGAGAAGCTGGGGTCCGTCCGGCTGGAATGAGACCACAGGATGAAGGCCATCTGTGTGAGGGACTGAGGACGAGAAAAAGACAGGGATGAGGGGCAGAGGCAGCTGGTCAGCAGGTCCCTGCCCTGACCATGCCCTTTCCACTGAGACCAAGTGCTGAAATATCTCTCCTGGCATCATGTGGTCAGTCGAGGTCATGAATCTTGGTGGCTGTGGGCAAGTGCTGGGGCCCCATCAGTCCTGGCTTTTCCTCTGTAGGACAGAACAGAATGGCTACTTTGTTGAGTGTGTAAGGTGAGAGGAGGCATGAGGGCAGAGGGTGGCCCTGTCACTCAGAGAAGCTGGCCCATCAATGCAGGAGCAGCCCAGTGCTGCCCTTTGCAAGCTCTCTGACTTTGGCAACTTTCTAGTGCCCCATGCCCCTGTGTTCTCACCTGTGAAATGGAGCAGGAATAGTCTTACTTCACAGGGCTGGGGAGGGTGCAGTGGGGTCATCCATACAGAGCTCCTGGAAGTGCTGGGTGAGCGTTTAGTGCGACTTACCTGTTACTGGTGTGATGGTGGTGATGGTGGTAGTGATGGTGATGATAGTGATGGTGGTGATGGTGGTGATGATGGTGATGGTGCTGGTGATGGTGATGGTGGTGGTGGTGATGGTGGTGGTGGTG
>RJWH01011974.1:0-10177 GCA_004363575.1 Solenodon paradoxus | reverse complement strand
TGGCACCCTCACAGTTGTCCTGCTCTTACAGAGGAATGTGGGGTCTCTCTGGTCCCGGGTGGCTGCTGTGGAAAAACTATTTCCCTGGGAGACCTGCCAGGGTCTAGCTGCAGCTGTCAGGGGCACACAGGGGCGGTGGCAGCATTCCCCTGCCCTCTGCACCTGGACACCTGCTGTGGGGACGACAAAGGAGGATTAAGTCACATTGCTTCATACCTGTCTGTGTTCGCTGAGTGTTTGGGGAGCACCTATTTGGGACACCCAAGGGGACGGGGACAGGGCAAGCGGTTCCCTGGCTCTCCTGCAGGAGGGTGCAGAGCTCTCTGGGGGCAGAGACCCCAGCACTGCTGGCACAGAGTCCCCTCCACCCGCCAATCTGCATATGAGCCCATGATGCCCCCTTTGACCTACCTCCCCAACGGCAGACCAACCACAAACAACCTTAAATCATCGCTAACCGATTTTAAGCCCCAGGTGGTCTTTCAGAAAATCTGGTCTCTCACACCAAGTGGCTGAAACACCTGAGACTTGTCTTCTGAGTTCAGATCTTGCCTCTGCTCATCCCTCCGAGCCTCAGTTGCTTTGTCGACACATTGCGGGTTGTGCTCGGTGACGTCCCAGGGTCCTGGGGCCATGAGGCCTGACTGAGCGTGCGTCCGGGCCTGGCAAGCCGGGGGTTGCGCGTTCCGGGGTGATGGCGAGCTTCTCTGCCCAGTGTTGGTGACTGTGAGCGCTGAGGCCAAGCGCAAAGATGGCGCAGGCTCTCGGGCCCAGGTTGGGACGAAAACAGAGATGAAGAGCCAACTTGTGATACTGACCACAAGTAAAACAGGGACTTGCAATAGAAGGAAAAGCAGGAGTTGGGTGGCTAAGGAGGCCTCAGAGCAGCTGGAGCTGCTGTCTGATGAGACCAGAGGGATTATCTTCTGTCCAGCAAAGGCCATTTTTGTCTGGGCAAGTTGGGGTAGACACAGGCCCTGCCAGCCCTTCGCTGGCCCAGATGGTGGCCTCTGCAGACCTTCTGCTTCCCCAAAGCACCACATACTTTCTTGAGCACCTGCTATGCGACGAGCGTGCATTTGTAGAAGTCCGCTTCCACAGACCGTCGTTTGGGAAGTGTAAGTATCTGACGTGGAGCCGTGGTGTTAAATACACACCCCCAGGCTTCCTGGGTAGTGTTCGGCAGCGCTGAAAAGCTCCCTTGTTTTTCTGGGATGAGAACCCAATTTAGAAATTTTTCAGAACAAATCTTGGCTTGGTTGGGGATGATTTTATGCTCGAATCCCTGACCCACCTTTATTTTTCTAGCTGAGCAAAACATCTTTATTTAGATATTAGCTTCGAGTTGTTTTTCATTCAAATGCCCAGTTAGCTTGGTTTCGCGGTTTTGCAGGAGAAGGGGCTTGTCTTAGGAGAGGCTGCCGGAGGACTCCGGGGGGTGGCGTGTCGTGAAGTCGATAATCACTCTCCAGTTGGTTCGAATCCAGGCAGATGGAGAATAAGGCAAAAAAGTAGCACTTGCTGAATTTAGATGACGGATTCCATGTTTCACTACATTTAGAAATTGTCTATAAAAGGGTGGAGGAGCCCCAATGAAATACAAGAGGAAAATAGGGTGCGAGAGCCTCATCCAAGCTGTCTAGACCTGGACTTTTCTGGGAACATGACGTGTAGACCTTGACTAGGACCCAACACTGGTCAGATCAAAGTCTGTGCAGAGGGCTGGGGGGCCTGAGACCCAGGACCTGGTCCTTCTTGGGTTGGGTGGGGGCGGCTGAGGAGGCAGAATTCCAAAGGAAATATAGGAGCACAGAGGGTTTTGGGAAAGCACATCTTCCTGATGGAGCTTCGAGGGTGGTTGAAGCTCTGAGTTCTTTTGACCTTGTTTGTAACATCAGGCCTCACTTCTGTGAAATAAAGCGCCCATTCATTCATTCCCCCCGCTCGCACCAAAGCCAGCGCTGGACCAACCCTGGAGACACAGGCTCCATGGTGCCTGCAGACCACACTGCACTGGGTTTGTGGGAAGGAGCACGCTTCTTGGGAGGTGGTGGTCAGCTGGTGGGGGTGGTGGGATTCGGGCAAGTGAAAGAGGGGCTGGAATTAGACAGAGGGAGGCCCTCTCTCGGGGACTGCCGGGGCCCATGATACCCGCACCCGCTGGTCACGGAGCATTCTCCAAGGGGATGGGGATTAGTGGGCCTCGTCAGACTGGCAAAAACCTAAAATTAGCCCGGCCAGCTGGGCCTGGGCTGTGCAGCCCTCCCTCCCCAGCCCCAGACCGCTCGGGTTTCAGAAAGCACGAGTGTGAGCAGAAGCCACATGCCTGGCCCAGGTCACAGCAGGCGGAATGGGGCACCTGGGGCCGGACTGGGCAGGGTGCAGCTGCCAGCAGGGACATGGTCCCCTAGTGGGACTCCTGCAGGGCCTGGCTGGAGGGCAGGCAGAGTCTCTGTCCTTCCCCTCTCCTTGACACGGCTTGCTCTTTCACTTTGCGTGCTCCTTCCCGATCTGTAGGTGCTGGCAATGTGCCCAGTGGTAGCCCGAGCTCTCTGGTCCCCAAACCTGAGACTGGAGAGGGACAAACCTAACCAAGGGGCAGAACCCCAGACAAGCCCCTTCCTGGGGCACCAGGGAGGAGCAGCTGGAAAATGTCCTCCTCATCTGCTTTCTCTTGCACCAGCCTTTCTGACGCTGCCTGGGACTCCCCATTTGTCCCCACAGAAAAGAGCAGGCACTGTCATCCAGCCTCAGAAGTTGCTTGAGAAGCTACTCTTACCTTAGAAGGTGCTAGAGCTGGTTTGAGCCACAAGAAGCCCTGTGTTGGCTTGGCGGGAGTGGGTGGTCGGCGGGTGGTGGCAGCAGCCATGGTTGGGGTCCCCTTCCCCGTGCTGTGTCCATCCCTACATTAGGGCCCTGTTGTGGAGTGAATGTGTCCCCTTATAAATTCTTATGCTGAGTTCTAACCCCTCAGCACCTCAGGTGGTGCCTGTATTTAGAAAGGTAATTTCATTATAATGAGGACGGGCTCAAATCCAATCCGAGTGGTGTCCTTCTAAGAAGAGATGAGGACACAGACACACAGAGGCACGGCCACGTGAGGACACCGGGAGAAGACACCATCTACCCACTCATCGTCCTCTTGTCTCGGGTCTTCTCCTGGGTCACCAACACAGCTTGCAAACACAACCCTTGGCTGGGAGGACTCCTTACCTGCGACGGTGCTGGATGCTCTGGACCATTCTTTCTGGACCATGAAGTTCTCCTGAATGTGGCCAGGTGGGCCCATCATGCCTTTCTAAGAGGATCGGGAGAGAATGAGCCTCTAACATCATCACAAATGGCTCGGCCTGACCTGACAGCAGAAGGAGTCTTTTTCTCTTTTCAGGCTGTGTTCAGGGCTTACTTACCACATCCCTGCAACTGCTGGACACCCCACATGCCTGACAGCAAATGCACTGAGACGTACATTCGGGGCTCCTCTCCCTACGCGCCTGCCTTTTTGCCATCTCCTGCACAACGCCATGCTGAGCTGGCCCTGGGTATTGGTGGAGTCTGGAACCATCTGTCCACCAAGGACTTTTGTGGGCAAACTGACTCCACACAGTCTACAGACACATGGAGTTGGGGGCTCCAGGATAATTTCATCGGGGAGATTTCACATAAAAACCAAATTTTCTGACTTTTCTTGGAACGTTAGAAGTTGGAGCCCCTCCTTTGGGTGACCAACCATCCCTGTTTGCCTGGGATTCTTCCAGTCTCAGCATTGCAAGTCCTGTGTGGCAGGAAGCCGTGGCACGAAACGCTGGTCGTGGGCAGCAGTGGCAGGAGCAGATGGGGCTGTGCTCTGTCACTTCCAGGTCTCATCAGGCCTGTTGGAGGCTGAGTTGAGTCCCTGTTCCCCAGTCATATGTTGAAGCCCTAACCGGTACTACCTCAGAAAGTGGCTTTCTTTGGAAACAGGGTACCTGTAGATGAAATTAGTTAAGATGAAGTCAAACTAGAGCAGGGTGGGCCCAATCCAATGTGACTGGTGTCCTGATGAACAGGTAGAATTTGGATGCAAAGGGACACATTCAGAGGGGTCACGTGAAGGTGGAGGCAGAGATCATCAGGCGATATTTCTGCAAGCCAGGGCATACCCATGATGGCCAGCAGACCCCCAGCAGCTGGGAGAGAGGACTGGGACAGTTTTTCTGTATCTTCAGGGGTCATCTGGCTTTGCCAGCACTTTGATTTGGGATTCTAGACTCCAGAATTGTAAGACAATATCTTTTCTTCTTTTTTTTTCTTAAGGACAAGTACAGGCAAGAATGAAGGTGAGTAGGCAGGTAGGAAGAGAGAGGTAGAAGCATTTTGTTTGATTTTTATTTAGTTGTTCACAATGGTAGTTTCCCTCCAGATCTGGAACTCGAACCCAGGGGTTTGTGGCCTGTGCTCCTTCGGAGGTGATTAACCTAACCACTGCTCCACCAGGGTGCACCAGATTTCTGATATTTTGATCGGCCCGGCTCATGGGGCCTCGTTATAGCAGCTCTCACAGCTAATCCAGGCCCTTCATTCCACATGGTTTGCTTGGTGGCTCATAGACCCCGCTGGTCTGTCTGGCCCTGGGAGGTGGTTACATTTCCACCTGCAGAAAATCCCCAGGGGTTAAGCCAGATGTCGCGATCACTCCAGATGTCCTGGGTAGGCAGGAGGGAGAATGGTCTGCAGGGCAGTATGGACCCCTCCCTCGGGGAGATAGTCTCACGGGTCCTGCAGCAGCAGAGACCCCAGGACCCCACGGCAGCTAGAGGAGATGACCAGGCTCCGTGGCTGGGTTGCTAGGTGCACAGCTGGGCTGGCACCAGTGCCAGGCTTGTGAGAGACCCTGCCCTCAGGGGGAGTGGGCATTGGGGTGGGAGGTCATAGGCTCTGAGTGTGACGGCAAAGAAACCCTGAGAGACTTCCACGTGCAGAAGATGATTGGTCCTTCCCATGTGCTCAGGGCCTCATGGGGCCTCCTGGTTTCTAGTGAGAGGACGAGGAGGCCCCGGCGCCAGTGAAAATGAAACCCAGCCCCTCAAAATGGGGACAGCCCCAAAATTCAGTTGTTCTAAGGCCACACAGAGGGTGCGCCATCCATGCCCATTAGACAGATCAGGAAACAGGCTTGGAGCAGCTCATTGTCCCCAGCTCACCTGCTGGGAAGCAGCGGAACCCAGTTTCCCTTGGCCTTGGCCACCTGGCCGCTAGTTCCAGGAAGGTGACCTGTCCCCTCCCCAGCCACAGGCCCTGTGAGCCCTAGTGAGTTCTCTGTTGGGACTCCCTGCCCTGCCCCACCCGCCTCATTCTCAGTCCAAGTTTCAGGTTGAAATGTAGCTTTTGCTCTGATTCTCCCCACGTTTCCCAGGGTGGACTAATAAAGAAAGTCTTCTAATGCGGAGGGTTCTGTAAGATTAGTTCCTGACTCCCAGTCCCAAGGCTTCAGGCTCGTTCCTTCTTCCTTCATTTATTTGTTTAGCACAGACTGAGCTCTGGAGGCTTCTAGGCACTGGGGTGTGGCAGTGAACAAAACAGATGTGGTCCCTCCCTCAAGGATCTTGTGGAGAAGGGAAAACAGGCCAGGTGAAGGGGTGCTGAGGCCTCCAACAGGCTAGACAGCAGTTGCTCTTCACCCAGGAGTTAGAGGGAGTCTCTTCCGTGGGTGTCCAGCCTGAAAGGAGGAGGGATTCAACTCGGACTCTGTGGGGAGGGTTTCATAGGCAGAAGTTCAGTATGTGCAAAGGCCCAGAGGCAGGAGCACACTCCTCCTCTGTGGGCGTGGTCTCAGGAAGACTTGGGAACACTGGAGGGCTTTCAGCCAAGGAGGAGTCAGGACACTCTAATGGGGGTAAGGGGCATCACTGAGCAGGCAGGACAGGCCAGTGAAGAGACTCTTGAAATGATCCTGCCAATCAGGATGGAGGCTTGGCCCAGGGTGGTGCAGGCAGGCAGGGCATCCCTCTGTCGTTTGTCCAAGAACCCAGAAGGGTTCTGTGCCAAGCGAAAGAGGGAGGGAGAGGAAGCAAGGTCTTAGGTTGTAGTTTGAGCAATGGGTAGAGGGGGCGCCGCTGGCAGAGGGGGCTTCACCAGTGATGTGGGGATGGCTGGGATGGGGGGCAGGTTTCCCTCAGGGCAGAATGGAGTGTGGGTTGGATGCAGATCCAACAAGCAGGTGGAAACTTCTGTGTGGAGCCAGGAGCACACCCCTGTCCCCAGGCCCCTCTGGGATTCTACTTACAGTTTTCTGTGACAGCGGGAGGCCAGGCTTCTGTCATGCATTGCGCTTTTGCTGTGGTCCTCAAGCCCTTGCTTCAGCCCGCAGACTCTGGGTTTAGGGTCCCTTAGGATGCTGCAGCCCCCACCTGCAGTCCTGGTGGGGGCCTGGAAAGAGAGTCCTCCTTAGCTTGCACCCGCCACCCCTGTTTCTCTTCTTTGACAAAACAGGGGGTACCCCTCTGAGAAGCTGTGATGAGAAGCAGGCACCAACCCCCCAAGGGCACCCTGTGAGTAGTGTCAGGGAGGCCCAAGGACGAGGGTGACAGCCCACCGCACAGCTCTGGGACACAAGGCCCTCCAGACTCATGGCTGCAGACTCCGCCCTCAGTTCGGAGCTCTCTGCAGACCTGCGTGGCTGTGGGGTGTCCTGGCTCAGGTCTGGCTGTGGGACGCACCGGCCACCCTCACTGGACAGAGCTATGCTGAGAGTGGTGTGCTGGGCCTCATGTCCAGTCTCTCTTTGCTTGGGGGCCCTGATTTGGGGGGCAGCATGCACCCAGCTAACGTGCTTCATAGAGTCCTTTGTAGCTAGTGGGGCCATGTTGAACCAGTCTGCCCAGTGGGCTGAGGGGATGTCAGTGGGTAGATAATGAAACAGAACTGACTCAACTGGCCTGTCGTCAGCCCTTCACCTCTGATGGTGGACTGCTCTTTCTCTCCCCTTTCTGCCTTCCTGGAAGAGAGTTGTAATGCCCGGAGGTGGAGCAGCCACCTTTCACCCATGAGGATAACTCTGGGAGCTACCCACGGTGTAGGCAGGAGGCAGGAGGGGGTCTGGGTCCTGGCTGACACCCTGTAACAGCAGCACCAGTACTTGACCATCACATCTGACTTTGTTTTTCTGCATAAGATAAAAAAAATCTCTTTCTGTGGAAGCCCCTGTGACTCCAGATTTCAGATACTTGCACCCGAACGCAGTCATTTCTCACACACAGACCATCCCACACAATCTTCTGTAGCTCCTTCTCAAATCTCGGTACCTACCCAGTGGGCCTCCAGTAGCCCAACCGTGGATAACCTCCTCGGGCACTGCCTTTACTCGGATGCCACCATGCAGAGGGGATGGCCCTGCGGAGTCCACAGTGCGGGGGTATCACAGGCTCAGAGAGGTTGAGTGACTTCCCCACATCGCACAGCCAGTAAAGTTCAGAGTCAAGTGTCAAAGTCTCTGACACCAGGGTGGGTGGAAGTACCTGAGATGTGGGCAGCAGGCAAAGTCTAGGGAAGAACCTAACGTGATTTCCTAGGAATGAGATTAATCATAATACGTAAAAGATCATGTCCTTGAATACTCTGTCAAATGTTGACTCAGTGAGGCCTATCCCGATGACTCTATTCAAAATCTGCTCCGTATTTCCCCTGACCTTGCTTTATGCCCTTACCCATTGGATGGAGCACCTTCCACACACTACAGAATTGACTTTTATCATCAACTATGATATCTGCCACCCCCGCCTTCCCTTCCCCCAAGATTAAGCTCCCATAGCCAAGGGTCTAGGTCTGCTTGTTCAGGAACTCATTCTAAGAGCCTAGAATAGAGCTGGCAGGAAGAAAAGGATTGAATTGCATTTAGTAGTAATGTTTCCTAAGCACCAGCTGCTATGACCTGGCTTTTATCCTCCCCAAATTCATCTGCTGATATCCTAAGTGCCAGTAACTCAGCCTTGGACTTGGAAAGGGGTCTGTGAAGAGGTACTGAAGGTACTGAGGTCTTGGGTCCTCGTCCAAGATGGCAGGCATCATTACAATGGATGGATGGTAGGTCACAGATGCGTGGAGGGAAGAGCCGGCAGAGCCTGTGGGAAGACACACAGACAAGTCCAACCCAGGACAGAGGCCTCAGCTCAGAAGAAATCTACCCTGCCCGCCCCTTGATTTCAGACTTCTAATCTCCAGAGTTGTGAGAAAATAAGTTCCTGCAATTTCAGCCGCCCAGGCTGTGCACCTTGTCATAGCAGCCAGAAGAGAGGAACCTAGGAACGCCCAGCTCTGCTGCAAGGGTTTTCTGCAAGTCGTCTTATTTGATCTTAATCACAAAGCTAAGAGATAAGCCCTGTACTTACTTCTCAGATGTGAAGACTGAGGCCCGGGAGTGACGATGAGGAATGTCTGGGTCTCATGGGGCTGGATGCCTCTGTCGCTGACCCCCCAGGGCCCCATCCTTATCTGGAGTCCCGTGGGTGACCAGACCTGTCAGCCTCTGCTCCCCTCCTGCCCCACCCCTAAACGGCGCACTCTTGCACCTCAACCTGTTACAGCAGCTTTGGGCAGAGCTTGGTGGCCTGAGGTGTGCCTGGCACTGGCCGTGGGCATGAACCTTCCTGTGACGTGTGCTTTCACACACTGAGGTTGAGGGATGGAGTAGCGGTCAGACAGCTTTGGAGGAGAAGCATTTCTTCACCACCCCTCACAGCAGTCAGTCCTCACACGTGCCGCCTGCCTGGAGACAAGGAGCCCACTGCTCTTCAGCCATCACTCCCTGTGGCCAAAAATGACTGAGGTCCCACTGGGTGGAAGCATTTTAATTTCTCATTCAATCCTGAGCAGTCCTGAGAGGTGTTGCTGGGACTGTCACCGTTTGACAGATGAGGAAACCAATGTCTCAAGAGCTCAGCGGCTTGACTGCTTGGCAAACTAATGGGGGCCTGGGGTCCTGGTGAACTCCAGTGCTGGTTCTTGTCACCATTATCTGATACCAGCTGTCTGTCTGCCTGGCACTGCCATAGGCTGTGGTGACTGGGCGTGTTCCCCAAACCCCTTGTGTTGGGCAGAGAATCAGGAAGGAAACTTGTGGGGGGAAGATGACAGAAACCCTGCCAACTCGTGTGACAAGCAGATCTGAACTCTTGCACACGTGCTAGGTAACCTCTCCTGGCTGCTGTCCCTCCCCCCCGATGGCCTCTACCTGGAGCTGAGACTGTCCCTTCTGTCTGACCCTCCCCACTTCAGGGCCCCTGTTCATCTCAGCCCGGTTCACTGCGGGGGAAGGTGGAGGCACCCCCGGGACAAGGTCTCTTGGGCAGCTGGTTGGGAAGCCCCTGCTTAGGAGGGGAGGGCGTTTCCTGGGATGAGTTGCTCAGGCCTGCCCTGAGGGACAAGGGCCGCCTGGAGTCAGCAGCAGCGAGCCTGTGGGTGCTGGTGGAGAGCTGCCTGGGCCCTGCTCTCAGGACTTGTCACTCTTCCACCCGGGGCACTCATCCCTCTGCCATCAGCAGCCACAGGGTGAATGTCTCCCTTTTGTGCTGAAGAAGCCCCAAGGAGGGGCCTTCAGACCGTCTGCCATGTCGGTCTGCGGGGAGCTGCCTCCGTCCCCTGGCGGCCATGTCACCCCATGGTGCTCCTGACAGGAGTACCTTTCCCTTCACACGTGTCCTTCCTCCTGGGCTCGTTTTTGGGCTTCTCTATAGTATTAATGCAGCTGCCTCCCCTCCAGACCCCCCAGCCTGCAGCCCCTCACGCCCTGGCCCTCACTGCTCAGGCTGCCCAGCACTGTTTCTCCTTCCTGTAACACCCTGCTGTTCTAGAATTAGAACCTGCAGTCTCAGAAGGGCTCTCTGCCTCCCCTGGCAAGCGGGCGACATACACCTTGTGATGCCCGGGACACCTCCGGCTGTTTAGAGATGACAGGAGCAGAGTGAGAGGACCCTGGGTCCGACAGACTCGGCCAGGTTGGGGCAGCTGAGGCAGCTGTAGGTGCTGGAACAAGCTGGGTAGGTAGGTGGCATGGGGGGAAGGGACTGGGAGGGGAGCAGGGGGAGCTGGGAGGAGTCTGGGGGGGTCCTTGAGGGGAGAAGATGGGAGAAGATGGGAGACAGATGATGCCTGGGGTGGGAAGGAAAGGGGAGCCGGGAGGAGCCTGGGAGGGATATAAAGG
>RJWH01011973.1:0-10175 GCA_004363575.1 Solenodon paradoxus | reverse complement strand
GAATATATAATGGAAAGGGCCATGAGTAAATGAATGTGGAAAGGTTCCAGCAACATGAAAAAACAATAGTGGACTCTCCCCTAGACCTAGAAAAATAGTTCTGTTGACCCATTTAAAAGTTGTGACTTCCTTTAACTGTAACATAAAAAAATTGTGTTATTTTAAGCCAGTAAATTTGCATCAGTGGCTACTAATACAAATCTCTGTCCATGAAAGTTCTAAACTAACACTTAAAACTTTGCTAATCTCTTTAAATTGTGCTTCTTTAAAAGATATAGCATTAGGGAGCCACTTGGTCACTTAAACAGCATTTTTACCTTGAAGCATCTATTGCATATATATGTCCTCTGATTCTATTAATGTAGCTACTCATAGTTACTCATATTTTTCCAAAAGATTGTCCTTCGTTTGCAACCTGTGCAACAGCATATAAGGACCAAAACATCACACAAGCCATTATAGTCTTCAAACATTTCAGAATTTTGTTTAGCTTATGCCATATTATAGTACAGGTCATTTTACATATGCCAGATTCAAGCTATGCTTGTTAAAATATATGTGATATATGTATATTAGATTTATAAATCTGAATGTGACCTAGTTTTGAGTAGAATTAGATCTGGAATTAAAAATTAATCCTTCAGCATATGCTTCCTCAATAACGGATATAAACATTCAATCCATGTTCTCCATCTCCCACAGTCTGGAACACACAGCAAAACTCAATAAATATTGCTTGTAAGTAATCAAGAAGGCAATCTCAGAAACATTAATGGAATAATTTTAAAAGGAAGCTTCACCTCCAGAATCATCTGATTGTCAAAATGTCTATAAAATGTAAGTAGTACATAAAATAGCCACCATACATTATTTTTATCTTTAATTGTGACACTATATTAATTTATGAGAAGTTCTTTTTTGTTCTCATAGTAATGTGAGTTAACATTTTAATGCACTACTTGTATAAATGATGCTCACTAGTTACTTCTGGATGAGTTTCATTTTTGTAAGATTAATTACAGTGTAAGTTAATTCTGATATTATTATAGAATCCCTGCTATCTCACAAAAAAATTAAATCTGTGAACTTCTTTATCACTGAGAGGGTTGAGACTGGAAATGTGTCAAACCCACTTAAAAAGAAACTTTTGTATTACAAAGGAGATTAATTAGAAATGGTGTCTAAGGTCCCATCCACAATGAAGAATGTATGACTCAGTTATAAAACTTAAGGATGGTCGTTCACATGGATAGTCAGCTTAGATATTCCAGCTCTTTTCTCTAGTCATCCTGAAAGAACTGTGTCAGTACTATCTTGCCCTTATATGCAGGTAGACCAGCCACGCAACAAAAAAATTCCCATCATAATTATATTCAACTTAGAAGGAATTCCCTTTGATTTGCTCTTTAAATTTTACAAAACAATTTCAGAATTATGAAATTACATCAAGTGCCAGCAACAGATTTTTTACTGAGCCACATGAAAAAAGTGAGATCATGGTCTTACAGTGGGAACTCAAATTCAGTGTTGCAAAATGCTGCAGAGTACGTAAATTGGACTGTCATTCCCTTCTGGCCTCTATCCTTTCCCACAAGTACATTCCTCAGAGAGCATGTCATTTCATAGAAAACACATTATTCTATAATCACTGAATTAGAGAAATCTAATGGACATTATTTTTGGTCAAAACAATACAGTATTTTTCCCTTTCTCATTTGTGGTTAATGTTTCCAGTATAAAAATTATTCACAAGGACGGGGTAGTCTACATCCGAAGGAAAAGATTAGATGCTGCAAAGTATACTCTTTCGTGTTTAAGTTTGGGGGAAGTTTAGAAAAAAATCTATGCTTATAAGCTCTATTATCTATGAACCAAAAACTGTTTCTATGCATTAGAATTTTGAAATATTTATATTCTTTATTTTTCTTCAGTATGGAACTGTCAGTATTGTTTGCAAAGTTATTGCACAAAGCTCTAATAAAGTACACTGATGTAGGAAAATCCTGACTGTCAAAACTTTGTAATTTTACACCAAAGTTATTCATGTTTTTATCCTATGAAACATCAGACTTCTCACTAGAAAGAAAACTAATTAAATTGAAAAAGACTGACATAACTAAAACCACTTTGGAATTATTTGGGATTATTATTATTTGGGATTCTTTGTAACACTAGTAATGTCTTTTCCAACTCCAATCATGCATGTGTGGGGGGTAGCTACCATTTAAATTATTGGTTTGTTGTAATATAGTATTTGTAGCCTATCATATCATGTCATTAATCATGATGTAAGTATCAGGATGCCCCATAACCATACTTAAAAAAAACTTAGTGTAGCTTTATTTATCCTTTCATTTCTGACACAAACTTACCTATGAAAGGAATGTATTAACACTAAATTTACTTAGTTTTGTAAGGGGGACTTTTATTTCCCCAAATATGGCTTTAAAAAGTCACTCTGGGATGAAAAAAGAATAAGGGTCTATTGGGTCCTTATCCATTAGCCAGGTCCATACTAGACTGAGGAGGGTCTAAGCACTCGTATTCTCACTGTTAGTTCCCTATGGATGGTAGACAAAGAGCCAGTGGGGTTGGCCATGTCTTATTGGAGAAAGTCACAGATAATGACAAAATAGTGACTTCACAATCTTCCCTATGGAATGAAGGGAGGGGTTGCCAGGCCTGTCGGGGATACTATGAAGCTGGCACTGATATTCCCATTCTCTCTCTCCCCCCACATATGTGTGTATATATAATATATATAGTTTACTTTCAATGTAATGATGTATTGTATATATATTCTTATATAATTGGGCACAGTAAAGATAAAAAAGTTGGTTTCAAAGTTTCGTGTTCTTTTGAAAACAGCACACTGCCTAGGGCCAGTTTGAGTTTTTTGGGATTTTTTTTGTAATTTGTTTTCTAATTTACATACAGTAAAATTCACTTTTGGATGTACGAATTTTGAGAAATGCATAGAAACAGGTAATTAACATCACAATCAATACAAGGAATATTCCATAACTTCCCCCAAATTCCTTCTTGGTGCCTCTTTGGAAGGTAACCTTGCTCTCATCTTAATTACCATGAAAAAGGAAAAAAAAAAGAGTGTGAGATAGGAAGGAAAGACAGAAGGGAGGGAGGGAGGGTGAAGGAAGGAAGATAGGGGGAAGGAAGGACGGAAGGAAGGAAGAAAGGGAGAGAGAAAGAGGGAGAAAAGAAAGGATGATTGTCTCCTACTCCCAATTCTCACCTGAGCATTTTTCTTGATCTTCTGGCCATACAGAGATTTCTCTAGGAGTATTTTCTTTGTGGATTTCTGTGACTTGTGTTGTAGTCAGGAGATGAAGGAGGAAAACAATGAGCAAACAAGCAGAACAAAAAGGAAACGCACCGTTGTGTTTGTCCTTCACATTTGACCTCCATCTCCAGGCAGCCTGCTATTCCTTACTTTCCAAGTTCTCGTGTAGTTGTTTTTATGGCCTGTTCATGCTTTTTAGTAGTCATTAGTGGGAAAGAAAGGGAATACTTGGCTTTACTCTAAGTTGACCAGCATGAAAGTTCTGTTTGAATTTAAGAAGGTGACCCGGATGCCATGGAGAGATAGTTTAACACCAAAAGGTAAAACAGATTTTACTACTATTTCATCTAGAAGACCACAGGTAGGTATTGTGTTAGTGATGCTTAGGGTCATGAGAATATAAGCCAGAGCAGGCTAACGTTCATCGTGCAGCTACATTTTAACAAGGATTTTAAAGTTAAGATTAGTCTTGAGATATCTTGCAGTAATGACTGAAAGATATTTTGGTTCTGTCACTTTGCTGAATAGGAAGCTCAATAAATAAGTACGGGGTTTCCAGCATGTGTATGCAGGTAGGATTTTCTCAGAGTGCTGACAACACCTGTAGTTCTATCTTGGGCTCATAAGTTTTCTGCAGATTGATTTTATATCTGTATAACCACACCTTTAAAAAATGCCAAGAATATTTCATTAAAAATGAAACTGTACTTCAGAGGATATGATTGCCCTCTAGTGGTAACCTCCCAAACTTCAGACCACAATTAACCAAGGTCTCCAAGAGGCTTGAAGGAAGAAACTGGTAAAATCAAGTACATACTGTTAACATTAATGACTCTCTTCATGGTCACTCTAAGTACATATATTTTGCTGGATGTTTGATTTTCTAAGGTCTATTATTTCTGCTATAAATATAACAGTGGCCTTCAGAGTTCTTAGTTCCAAGTAGTAAGCACAGTTATATTTGTCATAAGGAAATAGACGTTTAAAGATTTGAGAAATTATTCTGAAAATTTTCTCCAATGCTTGGAGGTCTGCCAGTGTCATTACTTCAAAGACATCAAGATATATTGCATCTATATAGTTAAACATACTATACTCTGTTATTTAAATTCATTAGGCAAATATTTTTGACAACCTGTAATATTCTTTAAAGATGAAAAGAAATGATTCATCAGGGAAAATTAGCTATAATGAATATATCTAACAAAAGACCTTTGAAATGCATGGAGGGAAAACCAATAAAATCAAAAAGAAAATAGACAAATTCACAAAGATAATTGGAGAGTTTAAGATTCTTCACTAAGTAATTGTCAAAATTACTGGAAAAAGAAAGAGCTGAAGACCTAGCTAAAGTACCTTCTCATAGTCAATATTCTTTAAAGATGAGACACAATCCTCTAGTTCAGAAGTATACACACTGAATCAGAGACATTTATTTGTCACCGTGTCCCTGTAACAGGCTGAATCTCCAGCATCTATAAATGTTATATGGCAGAAGGGACTTTGTTGATGTGGTTAAGAATATTGAGATGGGGAAATTATGTTGGATTATCCAAGTGACTCCTAAATGCAATCACAAATGTCCTTATTAAAATAAAGGTAGAGGGATATTTGACTAAAGAAGAGGAGAGGCTGATCTGAAGGGGAAATTAGAGTGATGTACTCTGACAATGGAGGAAGAGGTCACAAGTACGTGAACACAGGAGACCACTGAAACCAGAAAGATAGAGTGCAGACCATTCACTTCCTTGGTTAAATATATTCCTAAGAATTGTATTATATTTTGTATTATTGTAAGGAAATTCCTGTCTTTATTCTGCTTTATATAGTTCATTGTTAGTGCAGATGAATGAAATTGATTTCTGTATGTAGGTTTTAAACTGCACAACTTTACTGAATTTGGGTAAAGCAAACTTTCTTTTTGATTAAGTCTTCAAGTTTTCTCTATATAATACAACACTAATACAGAGACAGTTTTCCTTCATTCTTTCCTATTTGTGTGCCTTTTATTCTTTTTTTTGTCTGATTTCTCTGGCTGGAGTTTTCAGTTCTATGTTCAATAGAATTGGTGAGAGTGGGCGCTCTGTTGTTTTCCTGAGTTTAGAGGACAATCTCTCAATCTTTTATCATTGAGTATAATGCTAACTGTTGACTAGAGATACATGTTTTTTCCTACATTGAGAGTTCTTTCTTCTGCACCCAATTTGTTGAGATTTTATCATTACATGTTGTATTTTGCCAAAAACTTTTTCTGTATCTGTTGAGATAATCATATGATATTTTATCCACCATTCTAATGATGTGGTATTGCACATTTATGAATTTGTAGATGTTGAGACATTCTTGCATGCCAAGGATAAGTTCTATTTTATCCTGATGTACATGCCCTTTATTGAAGCTGAATTTGATTCGCTAGTATTTTATTGAAAGTTTTTGCACCTATATCTGTCAACTATACTGGCCTGCAGTTTTCTTTTACTGTAGTGTCCTTAGGTGGCTTTGATATTAGGGTAATTCTGGCCTCAAAAATGAAATTGGAAGCATTCCTTCTTATTTTGTTTTTTGAAAGATTATAAGAAGGATTGGTGTCAATTCTTTTTAAATGTTTGGCAGAATTCACCAGGGAAGTCATCTAATTTTAAAATTTCTTTTTTAGGAGACATTTTAGTTATTCAATCTCTTATTTATCTCCTCCAATATTTTATTTCTTTGTGATACTTTCTTGGTAAGTTATATATTTCTAGTAATTTATAGATTTCTTCAAGGTTAATTTGTTGGTGTATAATTTTTCATAGTACTCTCTTATGGTCCTTTGTGTTTCTTTGATATCAGTTGCAATACCTGTTGTTTCATTTCTAATTTGAGTCTACTCTTTCTTCATCTAGCTAATGGTTTGATAATTTGTTTGAATGTTTTTTTTATTGCTCTTAGTTTGTTGATCTTTCCTACTAATTTTATGGTCTCCATTTTATTCACTTTTGTTCTGATGTTGGTGATCTTTGTTTTGTGACCTAACATGGTCTTTCTTGGAGAATGCTCTGTGTGTATTTAAAAAGAATGTGTATTCTACTTTTATTGGATGGCCAAATAGGTCTAACAGAACTTTAGTGGACTTTCCATCCATAATTTTGTTATATATTTCTTCCTTGAAATATCTCTGCTTAATATATTGAGGCTCTCTGTGGGTATTCTGGATGCATGTATATTTATTGCTGTTATATCCTCTTCATTAATTAATCCTTTTATCAATATATAGTAACCTTCTTGTTACAACTTCTAACTTTAAATCTATTTGTCTAATGGGAGCAAAATTCACAATAGACATGACACGGAAACAACTTAAATACCCATCAACAAATGACTGAATAAAGAAACTGTGATATATATATATTCTCAATTATATATACGCACATATGTGTGTGTGTGTGTACTCTCAGTGATTCCATGTGACTGTGACTGCTAAAGATTAAAATTGTGCCCCTTTCAATAATCTGGATGTAACTGGATAACTGGAAGTTATTATCCTAAGCCAAAAAAAGAGAGACGGTAGCACAGGATGGTTTTACTCTTATACTCTTATATAGAATTTGAAGAAGCAAAATAGATGAACAGATCAATCTCAAAAAAATTCACAGGACACAAGACTGGCTCCCAGAGGCGTAGGAGGGGAGAAAGAAGGAAGGAAGAAACAAGATGCTGGTAAAGGGCACCAGGACTCTGGTGGTGAGAGTGGTGTGAAATACACACTGAGATGCAAATATGATATCCTAAAATGAATATAACACAATAAAATAAATAATACCCCTGTTTTTCCATCACTTAGTTTTGAGTCATGTATGTGTCATTAAAACTGACCTAATTCTTTTGTAGTCTGCATATGTGTCAGTTTTATTTTTTCAGTCCATCTTGTGACTATAATTTTTAGCTGAAGAATTTAGTGTACTTATATTTAGAGCAATTACTGATAGGAACAGACTAACTAATGTCATCTTGTTGCTTTCTGGTTCCCTTATTCCTTTGTTCTGTCTTATATTCTTTCTTTGTGTATTGATAATTTTCCATAGACGTATGCTTTGATTCCCTTCTCTTTATTTTTGCATCTCTACTGTGGATTTTTGCTCTGTGGTTTCCACATGACTTGCCTAGAACATGCTTTAGAAATATAGCCTGTTTTAAGCTGGCAACAACTTAACTTTGACCATGTATAAAAACTCTACCTTTTATTCCTTCTGTTTTTGATGTCACAATTTACCTCTTTTTATATTGTGTATTTATTATTTATTGTACTTTAACTAGAATTAAAAAGTTAATACACCAATATATTACAGTAATAGGGAATTCTGAAGTTGTCTATATTCCTACCTTTACCACTGTGTTGTATACTTTCTTATGTTTATATTTTGCTAAATAGCATCCTTTAATTTTAGCTTGAAAAACAAAACCTTGCTTCAGCATTTTTTTGAAGGAAGGAATAGTGCTGATGAACTCCCTCACACTTCGTATGTCTGGTAGGTCTTTATCTCTTATATTTGAAGGACAACTTTGTCAGGTACACTATTCTTAGTGGCAGATTCTTGTCTTTCATCATCTTGAGTATGTCATCTTAATCTCTACTGGATTATCAGATTTCTACTGAGTAATTTGCTGGTAGCCTTACCAGAGTTCACTTTTAAGTTACAAGGTTCTTTTCTTTTTCTGATTTTTAGATTCTCTTTGTCATCTTTGATACTTCTCTTATAATGAATCTTGAATAAGATATCTTTTACTTGAGTTTGGTTACCTATGAGATTTATGAGCTTAGATATCCAAATATCTCCTCAGATTTCATATATTCTTATCCATATTTCTTTAAATAAACTTTCTACCTCCCATTACCCTCTCTCTTCCTCACAGTGCTTCAATAACTTCTATTTTTAAACTGTTGATTATACCCATTGGATTATGTAGGTGTTCTTCACTCATTTTCATTATTTTTTCTTTCTTCTCTTCTGTTGAATAATCTCGATATTAATATCTTCTTACTTACATGGTCTTTGTTCTTGCTGAGGTATTATAATGCTGAATCTCTTTATTACAATTTTCTTTTAGTTCATTGAATTCTTCAACTCCAGAATTTCTGCTTGGTTCTTTTTATAATTTCTCTTGCTCTCTTCTTTTGAGGAAGGAAGCAGGCAGAAATGAAAGTAGGCAGGCAGGAAGAGAGAGGAGGAAGAAGCATTTATTTATATTAGTTGTTCATCTTGGTTCTTCCCACAAGTCCTAGATGGAGAAACCGGGTCCTTGGGCTTAATGTGGACTACATGGCCACAACTACAGACTTAACGCCTGAGCCACCAGGGTACACCATAGTTTCTCTTTGTTAAATTTTCACTTTTCATGTGTTGTTTTCCCTATTTCATTTAATTGCATTTGTGTTTTCTTTTGGATCATTGACTTTCCTTAAAACAGGTATTTTAAATTATTTTTTCAGATAAATCACAACTTTCACTTGGAGTAGGTTATTGAGAGATCACTGTGATCCTTTGGCAGTATCATGTACCCTTGATTTCTCACGTTCTTTAAAATATTTCTCGTTTGAAGTAGCAGGCATCTTCTCTGCTGTAAACTAACTGCCTTCAAAGGATGAATACTTTCTGTAAGCTCTGCTAATGATTCTGAGGCTTTCTAAGTCCACTCTGCAGATGTCTGCTCCATGCTTCTCCCCTTCTCTTGTGGCAGAATCTGTAAGCTTTTGTGCCTTCTTTTGATCTTGCAATGAACCAGGCTAGTTACTGATAGTCACTCTTTAGTTTCTCAAAGGAGGAGTTAAAACTCAAGTTGGTCTTTCTCCTTGCTGTGCACATTTGGTCAGACTTTCTGTGCACTCAGTAACTGCATGCCAAAGTTTGTTTGCTTGTTTCTGACCCTAACAGGAGCATGCAAAAGGGAACAGTCTTGGAGTTGGAGTGCATTATGAGGCATGCTGAGCACTAGGTATGCCCATGGGTTAGTTGGCAGGATTTGCTTATGAGGTTCCCCAAAAGCCTGCGAGTAGGCTTGTTGATAGAGTCTGTGATGCAGTTAGTAGGGCTCCTCGTACTTTTAATACCCTCAGAAAGTTCTATCTGCCATTCACCCAGCCTCTGTCCAAACAATCTGGCAGTTCATAACTTAGTACAAACCTCCCATGCATCTAAACTCATTTTATTTCTTCCAGTAGTATATTGGGAATTCTCTGTTGGAAAGCTGAACTTCCACAAAGACTCTTGTTCATGGGTGGTTCTACAGGGGCTGCAGGGATTCAGCAAAGAGGCGCTGAAGTTGATTTACAGGTCACTTCAGAGTCCACAGCTGGGACCAAGGTTTATTGTCTGGTACCCAATGCTTAGGCAAGTAAGACTCCTCTGGGTTACTTTGTTATACATTTCTGATTCTTACTGTTTCCACAAAAGCACTTTGATCCACAAATGGCAGTCCAATTGTTGAGGAGGGATTGGATGAAGAAAATTTTATTTGGCTACAATGCTGATGTAAATGTCTGATTCTTCTCTGTCTCATGCAATTGGAGATTAAACCCTATTTTGAATTTGAATTTATTGAGGTATTTGACATTTCAGTTTTATCATAGATTAGATAATAATATTGCATCAATGTTAAATGGTCTTATTTTTGATTTCTCTATTGTGACAATGTAAGAGATAGCATGAGGGAAGGACACCTAAATATTCAGAAAGTATGAGAAAGAGAAGAGAGAGAGAGAGAGAGAGAGAGAGAGAGAGAGAGAGAGAGAGAGAAACAATTGGAGAGTCTAGATAAAAATATTCATAATTTCCTTGTACTATTCTTATAACTTTTCCATGAATTTGACGTTTTATATATAACAATATGGCCAGCA
>RJWH01011972.1:0-10178 GCA_004363575.1 Solenodon paradoxus | reverse complement strand
GGGCACACTCCACCCAACTCAGCCTCCCAGACCGCAGTGGGGCAGCCGCCCAGACTGCTCAGACGCACTTTCCACCTGAAGATGTGCCAGGCCCCGCCAGCAGAATGGGCCTCCAGGTTCAGCATCCGGACACCGGGGCCACCCTCCAGCCCAGAACTCTGTCCTCTCCCTCCTTCCCCCAGCGCAGACCCTTCCCTGGAAGCCCGCCATCCCCGGCCCCGCTACACCTCTCGGCCGCCCTGCAGGGCCTGCCGCTGCCTCTTCAAGTGCTAATCAGTCCCCTGCCGCCCACCCTAACTGGGAGACACGTGGCAGGGGGTCCAGGGATCAGTGGAGCTCCCTGGATGCTTGAGTTTTGACTGACTTTTAAAGGTTCTCTGGTAGAATTTGTCGCGTTCTTCAGTGCAAACACAAGACCGGCTGTCTCCTTACGCTGGCACTTTTCCCCCTTGTCCTTAACCGTGTCGCTATGCCCTTTCCTCGCCCTGCCCTTGCCCTCTAGTGTATGCGATGTAGGTCCTCAAGTGCCCACACAGGCAGCCTTGTAAACTGGGTTTTAAAATTACATAAACGACGTCTATAATAACTCTGTTTATTCATGGTTTGTCAGGTGACGATGTTTAATATCCACCCAAAGCGCCATGTGTCTGTCTGTCTGTCGTCTGTCTGTTCATGGCTCCATACTGCTCTGCAGAAGGTCAGGTGCTGCCCAGCACCTTCGGTGAAGGAGGGGCTGAGGAGAGGAGTCTCTGGCTGGGAAAGGGAGGCGATGCTTGTTTAGGAACAGGATCGTGCTGGACACGACCGAATCTGAGCTTGACCATGGGAGCGAGTGCTTGGGTGGGTGGCAGGAGATGATTGTCAGTGAGGAAGAAGATAAACACCTCGAGAGGCGGTTCATGCATGTGGATATGGGAACGACAAAAAATGGGGCAGGAGAAGTGATCAAGAAAGTTACAAGTTGTAAGAAAACAGGAGAGAAGAGTGGGACGCAGAGGCTGCTGTGACTTTCCTGGGACAATGGCAGCGAAGAGCAAGAAGGACCCGTGTACATGGGGGAGGAAAGGGCCGTCGTTGGAGAGGGCACATTGTCCCTGAGGCAGATGTCCTTTCCAGTGGGGATGCTGCACGGAGTTGAAACTCTGCTCCTGGGAATATCTCAGAGTGTTCTGGAGCTTTTCTGACTGACATGACGTTTGAAGAGTGTTTGACTTCTCACTGTCACTTTGCCTCCTACCAGAGGATGCCTTTGACGTGCCTGTCCCACATGAAACCCACTGGGGCTCAGAGAGCTGAGGTACTGAAGCCTCGCAGTGAGCTCATTTTACAGATAAACATCATGTGCATGAAGTTTTAATGCACACATGTGACTGTGACCTTTGTTCTTTTATCCTCTTGTATTTTTCAGAATGGAAATGACTCTGGTCTGATCAAATCCAAACTCATTTGAAATAGTGTGACATCTGATGACATCATGTCTTCTAAGAAGTCATACTCAAATGCGTGCATAGTGAAACATTTGTCCTTTGTATACAAGTGCATTGGCCTTTTAAAAAATGTCTGTTATAATCAAATTTTAGAATTTGTTTCGATGTTCTAGATTCCCAGGGAGCTGTGAACGTACCTAGTACAGAGAAGTCCTCTGTAGCCTTTACCCATCCCCGCCGTGATTCCATCTTTTCTTTCTAGATTAGAGTTCAGGATCAAACAGGAAGCTAAATTCATACGATGTGTGTTCTGTGTCATTTTATCATGTGTAGAGCTGTGTAATCACCACCTCGGTCAAGATACAAAGCTATTCTAGGAGGACAAAGATGGCTGTCACCTTCCACCTTCCTCCTGCTTCGCCATTCCTGACTCCCAGCAACGACCATGCTCTCCATCTCCAGTTTTGTCATTCTAAGAATGTGCCATGAAGAGAACCATACAGTATCTGAGAGCGTTAGCAACTAAGGCAGCTATTGTTAATTAAGGCTGTATCTTTAAAGTTCCAATTGTGGGAAATTTTTGGATCATCGTTTCTCCAAACATCTCTGCCACTCCATGAATTTGTTTCTTCTCCTGAGGTTCGAATATGCAGATATGGAAGCGTTTATCTTCTATACCTCTCAACTTCTCTTTGCCTTTTTCCATCACTGTGTCTTTTCCCCAAGATTCTGGTTATGTTCCCCCTCATCACTGTCTTCCAGCTCATGCGGCCCGTTTTCCTGATCAATGATGGTCCATTCCCAGCCTCTCTTAAGGGTCTTCTTTTAACACCTTGTTCCTACTCTGATGGCCTCACTCATTTGTCTCTTTGAGAAAACCGATACTGATTCTTTTCCACCCCCGACATGACTGCTGCTCCGACCCTGACGCATCTGCTCTGGGTTTCTGGCATTGTTTTTTCTTTTACGGTTTGTATTGGGAGCTTCCACTCTCCTCCCTTTCAGCTCCTTCCTTCTGGGAGGGCAGCCAACCGGATGGTGTCCAGAACCAGCTTGTCACCAACTGTGTGCTGTCCTGTTTTCGGAACACCTGGAATTGCGTCAAGGGACAGTTTGGGAGTGCTGGGGGCAGGCCTGGAGTTCAACATTCTCCTAGATTTATTCTTCCCATGGCTTCTCCCTGCCTCCCCCTGATCTCAAAGAGCTCACAGGCATCTCGTGACCAGTGGGGTCCATGATTACCTTGCATAGTCACATGTCACTGTAGTTGTCTTTACTCCACTTACTCATGTTCACATTTTAAAAAGCTTTATTTTGTAAAGAAATATGTTCTTTGGGGAAATGGAGACCCAGCATCACACACCTTAAGTAGAAAATAGTTGTAAAAGTAAAGGCTGCTGTTAAGTTCAAGATGAAAACTCTTCTTCTCAAGACTCAGTCCAGACCTCGACTGTGAAAATGGGGAGATGATGGGTGGGCTCGAAGACTGATGTCAGAACTTGTTAGCTGTTTGGCGAGCCAGTTACATACACTTTCTTGGCCTCAGTTTCTTCATCTGTAGAATGGGGAGCCGGGGTCTAATTTTATTAGCGCCCACTAACAAGGCTGAAATGATCCCTGTAAAACTCTTATACTCTGGGTGCCCGATCAAAATTACTGTGATCTTCATTTTCCTGGCCCTTGACCTTGGCTGTGATCAAATAACCTAGGGAAAAGTCCTTACACCTCAGTAGTCCTTGAGGCATCCAAATTTATGTGGTGTCTGCAGACCGAGACAGCCAAGGCTGTCACACTAAGGTTCACAGCATAGAGATGGCATCTCTGTGTGCCTGGCTCTGAGCCTACGTCAACCCAGTTCATCTCACAAAGGGCCTGCCATGTGGACACTGGAGCAAAATGACCCACTTACAGAGGAAGAAACAGCTCCTAGTAAGGGACTTAGCCAGTCACTCAGTGATGCAGAGCCTGATAGCAGACCCCGCAGTTGTCCTCAGATCCCCTCCTTACCATAGACTTATGGATCCCCTGCAGGTGACCTCCCTGCTCTTGCTGCAGGTGCAAAAGCAGGCACAGGTGGACACCGCAAAGGCAGAGTTGGCGGGATGCACTGCCACGGCCCACCACGTTTTGGTCAAGGTCACATCTGCCTGCAGCAGAGAGCGCAGGCAGGAAGCTGCAGGGGCCTGAGCGTCAATGGAGGCAGTGCTCCGGGGACTGGCTGGCATCGGCTCACCTGGGGACATGTCCAGATGGTCATGGGGAACCTGCTCTGCGCAACTTCTTTCCGCAGCTGCAGCTAAGGGTGGCACCCATGGAATGACACGGACTGGGCTCTTGACTCCGGTCAACCTCGTGTCAGGTCATAACAGGTTTCAGCAATTCCCATTCACGAGGACTGACCCAGCAAGGTCTGTGTCGGATACCAGATCTCTCAAAATTCCCTTCTGCCAGGCCCACAGTCCTGGATCATTTGGGTAAGAAGAGTCCTCTATGGGACGTGGGGATCAACCCTGTGGCCATGCAGTCCTCCGTCTGTCCATTCCAGGTCCAACTGGACCCTTGTGCAGGCCGGACCAGCCCACCTGCTGCCCTCACGGTGCCCCACAGGAGATGGGGGCGCACAGCCAGCTCTTGGCTCCTGGCAGGACTCGGCTCAGTGCCTCCAGGACCCAGCAGTCTGGACACGCTCCGCCACCAGCCACCTCACCTGTTCAGACTGATGGACTCGGACGGCCGCCCAGCAGGTTAGTGGCAGGTGGGTCTCAGGAGGCTGGGCCTGTGCTCCAGCCAAGTGCGGACGCTGATGGACAGGCTGAGCTCCGGCTAGCTGCTTCTCAGCAGGGCTGAGCTTGTCAGCTCTCTGATTGACTCTAGCTTGTGATCAGCCCAGGGTTCCCTTTGGTGGCCTGATGAAGGTGTCCTGGCAGTGTGCGTGTCCCTGTTGTCCTGTGCTCCCCCTTGTCCAGGTGTGTCCTGCGTCCCAAAGCCTGTCCCCAAAGTCCCCCTAAAACAGTGGGTCCTGCCAACTAGAGGACTCTGTTTGGCAGGCAAATTATATCAATCATCAGACGTTTGCATAGGAGCCGGCCAGCATGCCATTGAAAATGAGTTTCTGCCACTTCTCCACCCATGACAGTTTGTCTTTGAGCTAGTCCCCTCCCTACTGGTAAGATTTATCCAGAGTCAGCCGTGAACCTGTCTCTGCTTCCTGTCACTAGCCCTCCAGAGCAAACCCCTGCCTCCCAGATGCTCCCCAACCACCCGGTCAAAGCCCAAATCCTGTAGAGGCTCTTTCTGACACCCTTTGCTGCCATGTCCTGCCTGCTCTGTCACTGGGGGTGAGAGAGAAGCCCAGGCCCTCAGTGACAAATGTTCCCCTGGCAGCCTCTAGTGGGAAGGTGACTGGTCCCCAGAGGCTGGTGGTGAGCCTAATGGCATCCCCCTTCCTTGCAGAACCATTTCCCACCCTGACACCCTGCATGCAATAAATGGTGACCAGTCACGTAGCAAAGGGGAGAGAGGGAAGACTCTGGACTTCTCTCAACCGGGAGTCTGGTACCCGGGGGGGTCCTGCTTGTCCCTCCCAAGTCAGCATCATCTCTGGGATGCATGTCCTTCCGTGGCGTGGCCACGTGGTGCCTGCAGCCCCTCGGAGATGAGCCTTTGGATGTCTTATAAACAGGGAATTTGATTCAGAGAACTGGTTACTCAGGTGAGGGAAGAGCTGAATTTGAAAAATTCTATGTATCGGCACACTGAAATTTAGCACATGAGAGATTCATACCACACAGATAACAAGTGTGATCTGATGGTCATATGTGGACTTTGGTCATCAACAGGTGTGCATGAGAATTCATTGTCAAAACTCGCTGGGTTTATAATATCAATATATTTCAAAGAAATGGTTTAGTACTGGCTGCATTGACTAGCAATGGCATCAAATTACAATGAATACAAGCACACCTTGTCGATACCACAGATACAGGTCCCTACGCGGCAATGAGGTGAGTCGCTGGGAGCTTCTGGTTTTCTAGTGCAGATAAATGTTGTGTTTACAGTGCACGGAAGTCTACTGAGTGTGCACCAGTAGCCTTATGTCTCAATAAACAATGTATGTGTCTTAATTAAATGTGACACAGACATGAAGGGAGCAGATGCTATTGGAAAAATACCCCCACAAATGTTCATTTTGTAAAAAATGCAGTATTTGCAAGCCTTTCCATAAAAGTGGAGTGCAATAAAACAAGGTATGCCTGTGATTTACAAAATGACCATGTGAATTTGTCAGTATGGGGGGTGTCTTTAACTCCTGGAACATCTTGTCCTGCTCTCAAAATTGTCAGACGTACATGAATCTTTTTTCTGACTTAGAATCTCACTGAGCATGTTTTAGATTTCTAAAAGAAAAAGATGCCAACCCAGTCAGATAAATCAGCAAAATATCTTTTAAAATCAAGATAGAGGCATGCCCTGGTGGGCAGGGGTTGGGCACAGTTTACGTACATCCCAAGGTCCCAGGTTCACTTTCTGGGGCTGGCGGGACCATCTAAGATGAACAACTAAAATAAAAATAAATAAAATACTTCATCATCAGTTTTCCTGCCTGCCTGCCTCTATCTCTGTTCCTGTCTGTGCCTTTCCTTTAAAAAACTTTAAAGCTTTTTTTTTTTTTTTTAAAAAAAAAAAAAAAAAAAAAAAAAAAGAAGATACGAGCGCACCCTGGTGGCCTGGCAGTCTGGTGCACCCTGGGAGCAGACCCTTGTACATCCCAGGGTCCCAGGTTCAAGATCTGGGACTGGGGCGGAACAACCAAAGTGAGCAACTAAATAAAAATAAATACAGTATTTCTTCCTCCTCTCTCTTCCTACCTGCCTGCACCTTTCCTTTCCTCTTGTTTTTTAGAAGTTACAATAAAGATGTTTTCAGGCAGAAATCAACTGGGAGAAAGCTTCACAGGACAGTATGAAGCAAAAAAAGCTCTGAAGACAAAATTTTTCCCACTGGAGATGTGGAAGGTCAGAAAAATTCCGGAAAAGGAATGTATGGATAATTGTGTAAAAGTGACTAGTTTAAGATGGAAACTTAACAATGTCTTCTGAGATTTGTACCATAAATTGATGTGAAATACATTACACAGCAGGGTATAAAGCAGAGGGGGGAGAATGGAATTAAACTTTTGGGAGGATCAAGCACAGTTTGAAAAATGGTACAAATAGACTGCAATCAGTCAAAGGTATACAAGTTAATCTCTAGCGTAACCACCACAAAGATGCTACTCTACTATGTAACTAAAAAGTAATGACAATGGAGTAGAAAGAAGATAGTTTGAACAGGGAAAGAGGACCTAGGAACCAGAGAAAACATGAATGGGGAAATGGTGGACTGTCAATCAATGGTATCAGAAGTACATTCAACATTGCAGAAATAAATAATCGAATTAAAAGGTTTGAGATTGTCAGACTGAATTTTAAAAATTATCTGTGGTTTACACGAGATCTATTTGAAATAAAACAGAAATTAATTGAAAATAAAGTTAACATTAAGTAAAAGAACAGACAGATTTAGTTCAGACAAAACAGACTTCAAAACAAAACAAACAAGAACTACTGAAAATGTCAAGGGTGACACTTCAAAGAGTAAAAGGGAGAAATTATCCAGATTATGTAACAATGCAAAATTTGTTCGCACTTGACCTCTCTTTACAAGTGTAATAAAAAATGGACAAAACTAGAAAGAAGAAAATTCAAAACAATAGTTGGAAATTTTAATTCTCTCAGTAACTGTAGAACAAGAGACATAAAAATAATTATAGAGAAGATGTGAGCAAAATCATTATCTAATTGACATACATAGAATTTTATACCCACCAGCTGCAGAATAATTTTAAGCACACAAAAATATTTATTAAAATACACCCTATGTTGTGCCAAAAGCCAAGAGTCAACATGTTTCAAAAATTAATTTGATCCATGTCAGACACCTAAATATAAAAGGCGATGCAGTAAAACTCCAAGAAAAAATCAGATAAGAATTTCTTCATGACTTTGGAATAGACAAAGAAAGAGTAAACAGGTTTCCAAAGCATTAATCAAATGAGAGATATTGATAAATTGGACTGTCATAAAATGAAGAACTTATGTGAATCCACAGATAACATTTAAAAGGTGAAAAGGGAAGCCACAAAAGAGCAATAAGCATTGATTGTATCTGACGTACATAGAACACATGAAGAACTTTTAATAAATACTCACACACATGCACAAACATAGCTGCAAGCCAGGAAAGAAGGTCTGGATGAGTTCCTTCCCAAAATAAAGAAGCAAATGACCATAGGATATAGTCTAGTTTAAAAAAAAAATCTGTAAAATATATTGTTAGGGTAACTGGGAATATTTGCCCTGAAAATAAGATATTAGAGAATGAATCATTTTTAGTTGTAGTAATAAAGGGTAATATAGGAGCATGTTTCTATTTTTCAGAGTCTTCTGTAACTTAGAGATGGCCTAACAGATTGATAACAGACAGACTAGAGATATGGGTTGTACCATTTATAACAGTGTCAATAGAGAGGGATGAGTCCAATAGTGCAACATTGTAACAGTTATGTCTAGATGGATGTTCTGGAGAGCACCATTCAGTGGTTTCTGATGGCTGGAGATCTCCAAATGCACACGCGGGAAGGAGGGAGGGAAAGACCAGGGAGCATCGCAAGGCAAGGAGGGGGTGAAAGCTGTGTCCTGCATGCAGGGCCTGTGCCAGTGGACGGGTGATGTCTGGGTTCACTGTGCTTTCCTGTGTCAGGTGGAGCCACATTATCGCTCCAGTGGGTACAAGGGTCCCTGATTCTTAGGACACCATGGGAGGTGATGACAAAATAACCCAACCACCTGAGCCAGCCCACCCTCCCTGCCCGCCAGTCACGGTTGTCAGCAACCTCTTAGATTTGTCCAAACTTCTGCAATCCTGGAGAAAAGAAAGGCATCTTCACAGTCCAAGAGAAGCTCAGAGGAGGTCACAAGACGCTCAGAGGAAAGCTATTTGGAGCTGAAGGGGATGGTTTCACCCTTGAGTTAGAAATCACTTCCCCAGATCAAGGACTGAATGGAGAGCAGTTGGCGAGTGCTCAGAGCTCCTGCTCTGGAGGGCTACCTCCTCCGCCAGGCCGTGCCCACCCGCTCCCTGCAGACTCCTCTAGGTGCCCGCATGCACTCTCCACCCCAGGCTGCACCCCCATCCACCTTTAGACCTGGGAACAGAAGTGAGTTCTTCAAGGGGAATTCTAACATATCAGATCAATTATTTCAAAGTCCAAAACTATGCCAAGAAACTTGGGAATTTTTTTTCACTCTCTTTAAAATGAATTTTTAATGCTCTCATGATCAGTAGAAGAAAATACTGCTGCTTAAAAGATTCAAGTTTTATTCAAAGTGCTGCTTGATGAAACTAGGTTTCTGTACACTATTAGTATCTGAATATTCTAAGTGAACTTCCATATTAATAGTCTAGCTATTTTGTATAAATATTGTTCTCATTTTAATTAGTAGTCTTTTATACCAGCAGTAGTGAATGGAACAGTAATTGGAATATCACAGAGTGTTCTACATGAGACATTATTAAAACCCACAAAAATGATTCTGGTTTGTCTGGCACAATAAAATGACAAACAAAACATACATGATTTTCCTCTTATAAGTGATTGCTTAAAAAGATATAAAAATAAAAAAATCACGTATCATTACCTCAGGATACATTAAAGCGACCTATTTAGGAGGAATCTGACAGTATAAAATTTTTATTTTAGAAAATAATAAAGGCTAAAAGTGAATCGAAGAAGTTAAAAATCAACAATAACCACAAGACAAATTAATATCCTTCAGAAGACAGTGTGCCAGCAGTGGTTTCTAATGACACAAACCTAGGGTACTTTTCTTCCTTTCACATATGCAATGTCCAGAAAGAAAAGTGGGGTAATGGAGAAAATAAAATAGTAGGCAATCGTGTAGGTAATAAATTAAAAATGTAAATGGCTTGCACTGTACTAGTGGTGAAGCTAAGTCTCAAAATATACTAATGACTGAAAAATAAGGTAAAATTGATAGTGTGATATCGTTAATTATATTTTGTATTTATTAGGTTTAAAGGAAAGGTGCAGACAGGAATAAAGGTGAGTAGTCAGGCAGACAGGAAGAGAGGAGGGAGTATTTATTTTTACTGAGTTGTTCATCTTCGCTGGGACTGTGTCCTTGGGATGCATATGGACTGCGCCTGCTGGACTTGACTGTTAAGCCACCAGGATGCACCAATATCATTAGTTCTACAACACACAGAATCACGGTTATACACTTGACAAGAACGCATGCATCGCCACCTGCAGCAACAGGGCGGGTGAGTGAAGAAGCTGCTGCAGTGAGGAGAGGCATCATTGACTGACCATTAACTGAGATTGGCCTCTAAGCTCTACAGCAGGTGGTACCCAAGGGCATATCAGCACTCAAAGAGACAACGACGGGCCCTGCAGTGTGGACCAAGGGTGTAGCGGGGATGGCGGGCTCCCAGGGAAGGGTCTGCGCTGGGGGAAGGAGGGAGAGGACAGAGTTCTGGGCTGGAGGGTGGCCCCGGTGTCCGGATGCTGAACCTGGAGGCCCATTCTGCTGGCGGGGCCTGGCACATCTTCAGGTGGAAAGTGCGTCTGAGCAGTCTGGGCGGCTGCCCCACTGCGGTCTGGGAGGCTGAGTTGGGTGGAGTGTGCCC
>RJWH01011971.1:0-10177 GCA_004363575.1 Solenodon paradoxus | reverse complement strand
TGTCATTTACCTATACCCATAACAATAATGTGTAAAGTCACAAAAGAAATCTCAGTGACATGCAATAATGAACAATTTATGTAATTTAAACAAATGAGAAGCTCAGTTAACATGACGAGAATGGCTCATCTCTGACCTTACTCATATGTCTTTGGTTAGATATGGACCATGGCTGGCTTGTTCACATGGATGGATGGTATTGGCTGATTTGGGACACCTGTTTTTGTTTGACTTATATTATTATTTGCTTGGTTTCTATATACACCACATATGAGTGATATCACAGATTGTCTTTCTGCTTCTGACATATAACTAAACATAATTCCCTCTAGGACTTCTTTCTCTAAGTTAGTGTTCTTATGTTAAGAAAATGATTTACTAAATCTCTCTTCTGTTTCCATGAATTATTGACTTTCCACCTGCATGGCAGGGAGAGATGCCCCTGTCCTCTGTGTCCCCTATGGGTCCACAGCTCCTTCCACTGTACCTGTAACAGGTCTGCTACCTCCCTTGGGGGGAACCCTTCCCATGGAGCCCCCAGAATGAACCTGATGGCTCCTGGATGTAGACACATAAAGAGTTTCTAGGACCCCAGGACCCAGGGGCCTCTCTGGCTCTACCTCTTCCTCCGCAGGTGTGGGCTCCGCCCCTCACGTGCACATCACAGGCCCCCAGGAGGACGGGGTCCGCCTGGTGTGCAGGGCCTCAGGGTGGTTCCCGGAGCCCCAGGTGCAGTGGAGAGACCCCCGCGGACACGAGCTCCTGGCGGTGTCAGAGGTCCAGACCCAGGACAGTGAAGGACTGTTCAGCGTGGAGGCCGCTCTGGTGGTGAAAGCCAGCTCTGCGGGGAACGTGACCTGCTCCCTCCTCAACCCCGTCTTGGGCCAGGAGAAGGCCATGGCCATTTTCATCCCAGGTCAGCGCTGCTTCCAGCTCCCAGCAGGGATGGAGGGAGGGGCTGTGGTCCCGAGTGTGCTGGGCAGGCTGTCCTGGCTGTGCCCCTGACCGGCTCTCTGACTGGGCGCAGAGCCCTTCTTCCCCCAGGCCTCTCCCTGGAAGCCGGCTTTCCTGGTGAGCCTGCCCCTGCTGATGCTCCTAATCCTGGGGGCTGCCTGTTACACCAGGAGAGAACATTCCAGAAGGTCGAATGTACTAAGGGAACTGAGGAATCTGCGCCACAAGAAGGAGGAGGACCGGTGGATGATGGAGGAGGCTCTGAAGGACAGAGGTAAGAAAGGACTAGGGGCCCATGATCATACTGGTTGGGACAAGCTGATCACAGGGCAGAGTCTAGGGATCCAGCTCCCAGGACGACCAGAGCACATGATGGAGGAGATTAGACAAATCAGTGTGGATTCTCAAATGGGTAGTGGGAGCTTCTAGGGTCTAGAAAATTGATTTTGGAGGGATCTACAGGCACAGTCTCTCCTTTTTGTAGGGACAAGTTCATGCTTATATTTTCACTCTCTTTCAGATGAACTCCAGGAAAATCTCAGTAAGTGTTGTTCCCACCCGAACCCTGTGTCCCCTTCACGGGAGACAGTCGGGATCTTCGCTCACCTGTTCCCTGTGTTGCCTTTCAGACAGAAGGAAGTCAGCTTACTTGGATGGTGAGTGAGGCTGCAGGTGTCCTGGATCTCCTGTCCCACATGTGAGAAGGTGTCCCATCTCCCTGTTCCTGTTTAAGCACAGACATGTGCACCCTTCCCTGGGGCAGAAGAGGCTGGTGGAGGCACCACCCTGCCCAGGGTCCCTCCCAGATCTGACCTCCTGTTTCTTACCCAGCACCTGAGAACCTGGGTGAATGGTGATCCATGGAGCTTGTCAGGCCCTCACTTACCTGCCCTGGGCACCATACTGCTGCTTGTCCAGCATTTAGTTCTTGGTTTTCCCTGGAAGCTACAAGACCACTGATGTGGGTTTATTAACAGAGTTATTTGAGCAAATGGGGTCATTATTTGGGAGTCTGTTGTCTGTACCTGCTGAAGGTGCTGGACGACCAGAACTGACACAGCTGTGGACGTGGTGTGATGGTCTCTCCCCAGAAGGACAATGTTTTCTCTGAGAAACACTGGTCATCTTTATCCCAGAGCCCACCTCACAGCCCTCTCATTCTCCTTTTTTGTTTCCCACGTATACCTTTTCCTGAAGAGACTGGCTATAATAACATTCTCTTATAATTATTGACCCATATATGCATAATTTTCTAACTTAGTTTCATATAGTATAATTTTGATTCTTAGAGACTAAACTGAATGTAAATAGAATAAGAGACAAAAGCAGCTGTGTGACTTGCTAAAAATCACTCAGTCGCATAGAATTCATGAAACTTCCAAGTACAGCAGCTTCCTGACCTGTTTCCAGCAGACAGTGCCCTGCTGTCTCACACAGCAGGAGGTCACCTCCCTCCAACCTCTCCCTCCACCCCCTGTACAGTCTCACCTATAGGGCAGATGGAGACCAGGTCAGCAGGTAAATGCTGAGCAGATTTATTCAGACTGAGGTCTCACCAGGTGTGTTCCCTTTCAGCCTGGAGGAAGGCCCACCTGTATGCAGGTAAGTTCCTCTGAGTGTCTTCTCACCTTATTTCCCAGCCTACTACCTGCCCCTTTTCTCTCAGGTGTTCTGAGTCTGGAGCTCAGAGTCACTGGGGTATTTATAGCTCTGAGGTGGGTCCTATGAAAGATGTTATATTAATATGAAAAATCCCTTCTATGTGTTTTTGTAACAGGAAGCAAAGTGTAGCATATTTCAGTCATCATTTTCCATTTTAGAGCAATTATCTAGTGTTTGGAAAACTCAGGATTAGGCTGACCGTATGTACCATTTTAAATGGGGGCAGTATTAGCAGTTCACATATTTCCTGACTGTCAATTTTGTCCCATTATTAATAAATCAGGGCATCTGTAATGCAGGGTTAAAAGCCAGTTGAGTTGCTGGACTCAGTCTGTTGAGCCGGACACAAGTCCTGTCCCATTTTTGCCTGAAAAAATATGGTCGGCAACTCAGGATCCTTGTTTGTTTTTGTAGAAGCAACATGTTACGATCTGAAAAGGAGAAACAGAGAGATACTAAACTGTTTGCCAGAGAAGGGGAGAGAATCAGGAGGAGGGACCAGAAGGAGGAAGAGGGAAGGAGATGCAGGAGGAGAGGAGTGTGGGGAGAAATGCTCGCAGAGGTTTTGGTGGACAGAGTGAGTGCAGAGAGTTCCCAGGTGCAGTGACAGTGTTTGGTTTGGGACGTGCTCACAGGCTTTGCAAGTTCTGGGTCATAAACTTAATGGCTCCTTCACTCATCTTTGAAATATTTCATAAAAGCTTATAATTTTTAAA
This sequence comes from Solenodon paradoxus, assembly GCA_004363575.1. Classification (NCBI taxonomy): domain Eukaryota; kingdom Metazoa; phylum Chordata; class Mammalia; order Eulipotyphla; family Solenodontidae; genus Solenodon; species Solenodon paradoxus. The sequence continues at coordinate 6,845 of RJWH01011971.1, read as the reverse complement.
TTCATGTTTGAGGTGAACTCTGAACAGAAGTTTCATGTGAGGAGACCGTCCCAACCTCCCACGAGCGTCGGGGCAGGAGGGTGGCCCGGGTGTCCTAAGACCTTGAAGGGCTGTCAGGGAATCTGTGACATGGAGCGAGAGAAGGATCTGTGCCCTATAAGCCGTGGACCATGTCCTCCCTGCCCTGGACGTTTCTGTTTACTGTCCGGGAAACAGAGTGAGAAACAGAGAGGGGCGAGCTGTCGGGTGAACATGATCTGGAGACCATATGTGAGATGAACCCTCCTGAGAGTCTCACTGATGCTCCAGGGTTTGTTTGTAAACAGTAAGAGTCACGCAGTCTTTCTTCTTCTGCCTCCTCCCTCCCCCGTTCCTGCTGAGGTTATGTCATGTCTTTAATGCAGACATTATTTTGATACATCCTTAGGTTTTAAAATAGAAACACCAGCATCATTACACTGATGAAAACATTTTCATATTGATAGAATCCTGATGCATAAATGTGTGATCTCCAGTTTATGAAGTTGGAGCAATTTTTGTTTAAAATTAATGAATAGTGCACTAAAGTGTATAAAACAGGTCTTAATAGGTCATACTCTCGAAAATTAACTGTTATTTTAATTCTCCTTTATTTTCTATTATCTTGTATTTGTTCTTTTTCTAACTGTCCTCCTTGTTCTATTTGGTAGTGTGCAGCAGCTGTGGTAAAGAGAATAGCTTGATGTAAGCTAAAGTTATTTTTCTCAAATAGGTTCTATAGAACTTTTTTAAAGAAAAGGGGCAGCAGGAATGACGTGAGGGGCCAGCAAGCAGGAAGAGAGAAAAGGAAGAAATATCTGCATCCACTATGAAGCTGTTTATCCTTGTCACATCCCCTCTTAGAACGTGACCCTGGGTCCCTGACATGCATGTGGACTGTGTTTAGTGGGAGTCGACAGACCCAACCGCTCCTCCACCAGGACACACCAGGCTGTCATTTCATCTGAACTAATTTCCTCTCAAGCAAAGTAACAAAGACAGAAATGCCTGTTTCTCCACATGAACCTGTATACAATGTGGCTTCTTCCTCCAGTCCAGTCTCCTGGCCCCTGGTCTCTGGGCACCGCTGTGCCTGCATCTCCCCAGAGCACATCTGGATCCTCATCTTTCATGTGCAGCCTCTGTGTACCTTTGTTCTCCCCAGGGAGTGTCCCTGCCAAGGTCTCTGCTCATGGTGCCTGTTCCATCTGCCTCCCTGTGGGTGTGACAGTTTTTATTTGCTCCCAGAATAAATCACTACACACTCAGTGGCTCACACCTACCACTCACATTTATTGTCTGACATCACAGTAGATCAGAAGTCTGAGAGAGGTTCACTGATTTGACAGGAGTACATTCCTTCCTGGAATCGCTTCTTGTCTGTTCAGCATCTAGAGTCCACCTGCATTTGGTGGCTATCAGAAAACTGGCCTCTTTCTCACCCTGCTTTCATTTTCATGTAATTTTCTCCAACCTCAGAATGGCAAGGGCCTCTGCTCTTATGGTTGATGTGATTGTATTGTGTTCAGTTGGAGAACCCAGGGACATATTCTATTTTGAGGATCATAACCTTTACATCATCTTTACAGTTCCCTTTTGTCTGTTAGAATAACTCTTCACAGGCTGTTGGGGATCAGATTAATATTACTGAGGCACCATTACTTCACTTACCACAGAGGAATTTTTCTGGAAGCTTGTAGTCTTACCAGTAAATTTTGGTGGGAGCAGATGACTAGATGTAATGATTTTGTGTGTCCATATCTATAGCAATGTTTTGTTCCTAATGCACCAGAAAATCTGCAGAAAATTGATCTGTAGTGGATCTTGTCAGTGTTGTTGTGTTTTCCTGATTCAACTTCACTGTCTCCTTCCTAGAGGCTCCTCCATTGCTCTCTAAACAGGGAAGGATTCCTGAAGCCACACACCAAATTCTCTTTACTGATAATCTAGTCATCCTCTAGGTTAAGTTCCATCAAGAAAATCTCTCCCCCTTTGGTAGAGTCAACCTACAAGTTCAACCTAACCAGGTCTTCATAAGTAACAGGGTATTTCCTCTGCCAACACTGTTGAAGAAAACCTAGTTTTCAGAATGGCTGTGTGTCTTCAGAATCACAATTTGTTAGTCAAAGATCTTTCTGTTCTTGTCAGTATCATTCACTCAATCCCTGGTATCAAATCTTATGACAACAATTCGGGATTCTAGGCATGATGGTTATAAGGGTGTGTGCAAATCCAAAGAAATAAATTATCAATAGAATGTTCCCAAAATACTTCCCCTATAAATCCTGCATCAGTGTGTTTCAGAAAACTATATTCTGACCTGGTGTGTAGACTGTCTGTAATCTTTGACATGAAACCTGTGGTTTTCTTGCAGACTGGCGGAGGGAGAAGTTCCGGCCCCGTGAGTGACGCACGTGCTTTCTGATGCTCCTCCTGCTGCCCCCACGGCTTCTGTTTCCCTGTCTGTTCTCCGTGGTGATGAGATGTTGGCACCATCACCGGCAGTGGGTGGGGTTGCCAGAGACAGTCACAAGGCAGAACTGGTGGAAATGTCTTTGTTGAACACTAAACAGACATCCCTCTGTCCTTGAGTCGAGGTTGTCCTCAGTGCCTGTGACATATTTAACCTCCACATCAGTCACGTGGCTCCTTGTTCTGCTTGAGGATGTGGACCTGAGTCACAGGCTCTCATCCAGGGTTTCTCTGCCGCCCCCATGCAGCTCAGTGTGGGGTGAGGTGGTCACGTGCTCCTGTGTGGGGCAGGGACAGCCTGTGTGACGGTGCTTCTCTCTGCAGGGTCTGTCACTCTGGATCCTTCGTCTGCCCAGCCCGGCTCTGTCATCTCTGCTGACAGGAAGACTCTTACCTGGAGCAACACTGATAAGAATTACTTCTCATCCCACGGTGTTATGGGCTGTGAAGGCATCACATCAGGGTGCTGTTACTGGGAGGTGGAGATCAGGAATGGAAATGGAAACACATGGGGTCTGGGTGTCTGTAGAAAAACTCTGAAAAGGATGAAATGGTCAAAAATTTCCTCAGAAAAGGGTTACTGGGTTGTGAGGCATTTTAAAAAAGAAAATTATGCCAGTAGTCTCCCTGTCACTTCTCTACCCCTGAGGCAGCCTCCCCGCAGGGTGGGGGTTTTCCTGGACTATGATGGAGGGGACGTCTCCTTCTATAACATGACTGACGGCTCCCACATTTTCTCCTTCCCCCGGACATCCTTCTCTGGGACCCTCCTTCCATACCTCATGTGTAACTCAGGAAATGTGTCCTTGACCATCTGCTCCTTGGAGGGTGGGATAAGGGGGATCCCTGTGCCCCTTAAGAATTCTTCTTTAGGGAACCCTGTGAGTCTCCCAGCAGAGGGGCTCAGCTCTGACTCTGGGGTTGATGATGCTCCCCCAGGGGTTGAATCTCCATTACTCCTCGAGGCTGTATCCCCATAGGGCCCCTTCTCTGTCCCTGTCACATCCCTGTGGGCTCCCTGGAGCTTCAGATCCCTGTACAAGACCTCAGAGTGAGTCCTTGATGGCCTGCATTCTCATCCTCCTGCTCTACGGGCAGACCTCTGGGTGTGGCTGAGAATTGTTGTTCTTGTCTGCAGGTGCAGAAGATAAGAACTGACTGTTTTTTGGTTTAGTTTGGGTTAGACTGAATTTTTCACGGAAAGTCATTTTATTTTGGTAATGAAAAGTATTTTATGGAATATACTTTTGGACAAGAAAACGTGTGATGAATTACTATGTGAATGTAGTAACGGTTATTTTATTGAATTTGAGTTTGTGCAGGGCACCCAGTAGCTGAGGGTGACCCTCCTCTCTGTGATGGGGAATATATATTCTATGATTAGTAAAGTTGGTCATCCATATTTTCCAGGGATGTACATGATATTTAAGTGGAGTGAAGGTTCTTTTCCTGTTCTACATACTTTCTGTTCTGGGTTGGAAGAAACAAACCCATTTTTCTAAATCTCAGTAAATATCTTTTAGCTGTAAAAAATTATGTTGTCCTAATTTAGGGAATTAGAGAGGAAGATCTGGCTTCTCTTTGTGTCAACACCCAGTAGAAAGAATAGAACTGCTACCTGAGTGAAGATGTGAGTAAGAAGAGACTTTTTAGAATCTTGGGGAACTGCTGAAAGCTTTGGCCATGAGAGTGATTCCAGTCATCACTGCTTTCCTCCTACTACTTCTAGCCCAATGGTGAGGTTAGTGGAAAGCCATGGTGAACAAAAGAAGCTGGATTATTGCAGATTCAGACCTTCAGGAATGAAGATATATCAATACCAGATAGAACAATATTACCCTCAGTGTTTCTGGTGAGAAGACATGGCATGAAAAGTGAAAGAAGAAAGTCAGACAGCAGTTCTGGTCTGCAATCAATGCTAGAAAAAAGACTGCAATATGTGATAGCTTTGTATATTTTATTTTTCTTGTTGTATGTGATGTTTTTATATAAACCATTTTATTCCTTCCCCTTTTTATTACTATTTTGATTTTATTCAAACAACTGGACATTTTTATAATAGTGTTTAGTCAGCAGAATAGTTAGTGGACTGACTGAATTTGAAGAGTAGATAATACAACCATGTCAGATATAATGGGACTGTCTTTCATTTTGGGGAAAGATGTGAACTTATCCACTTCTTGTAATGGGAGCGCTGTCTCATGTGTGAAAATTTAGACTAGTTTTGTTGTATGTGAGTTAAAATGTGAGTAAATGGTGTGTATGGAAGCTGAGTAACTGAAAAATGTGTGTTCTGCTTGTTATTAATTAATTTCCTCCCAATTTGAAATCCTTTCTGCATCTACCCTTCTGTGTGATATTGCAGTGGACTATGTAACAATTTCTTCTTTGCTACACGGCACAGTGTTCACCTTATTTGTCACTAATGTGTCCTGGAGGGGACACAGCAAGCCACACAGAGAAAACTTTTCTAATTCTGGTGTTTTTCTCTTGGTCCTGTGATGTGATGGCCTGGTAGGCTGAGTGGACCATTTCTCTCACTCTCAGTGATGGTGTTGGCTTCACTGTTGGCTGTTTCCAGAGGGTTGCATCCCAGGGGTCCCCCAGCTCCCCTACAGGAGTTTTCTTGTCCATCAGTCTTCCTCTGGGGTGTGTTGGTGAACTTCTCTACCTTCCAGGTGGACAAGGTTTCACTTTCTCCAACCAGTTCTCAGTATCAGCCTTACTGAGGTGGGGGCCTCCACATTTCTCATTTGAATTCTCTCTCTCAGAGGTCGCGTCTGCTCCATGTATCTGTGATTTCTCTATTCTTTAGAGCTCTCTTCACAGCTTTACTTTTCAAGATGTGGTTAACTATCTTTTTCTAGTGAAAATTACTTCAATTTTGCCCTGTTCAATTGACTGTTGTGTCTGGAATTTCTGTCTCCTGACTGGACACTGACTAATACCAGTGTCTAAACTGCAATGCACTGTTCATGCATGTGGCAGAGGGTGACAGAGACATTCACAAGTCTATTAAAGTAGCTCATCCCCAAAGACGTTCACACAAATATACTCTTCAGTGTCCTTGTGGACTTTAAATACCTTATATGTTAACATATTATCATAAATATATGTATATATAATTCTACTTTTCAATTTAGGTAGTACTTTTTGATACCGTATATCTTTTCATGAACCATGAGCATAGTTTTGGAAATAGAGCAAAAAGGAGAACATGCATATGCATTTTATTATCTACACAAACTAGATGACAACTCTTTATTTTTTATTATTTTTATTAGTAATAGAAATTATTTCTTTTGCTTGTAATTCTTAATTCCATTTGGGATATTTAAATTGCATCTCAGTGTACATTTCACACCAAACTTACTACCAGAGTTCCTCTGTCCCTTATCTTCCATTTTCCCAATTCCCTCACCCATAATCAGTCCTAAATTCTACTATTTTTGTTGGAATTTGTGTAGGGAGAGAGCTGCTTTCTGTCTGCTTCTGCAAAGTTTCCCAACACATAATTTCTCAAGTCAGAAGAGCCATAATTAGATAAATAGAAAACTGCAAACTGAGCCTCGACCTTCAATGTTGCTATACCTTCAACTGTTCCCAAGAGCAGGGGAACAGCCTGTACCTACAAGTCTTTCTTTGTTTTATTTCCATTACATCATTTGTAATCCAGCCCTATAAAATAAGTCAAGCAGCCAGACTTAGGGTCCCTGTCTCTGAGAGGAGAGCAGTGTTCCACCTGGCCCCTGCTTTTCTGTATGTATATCATGTGTCTGTTTTTTCTTTAGGCTCCTGTAGCCCCCTCTCAGGGACCCTGTTAATAAGCCATGCAGGTCGTGGTTTTTGGCACCCAACGTGGGCCTCTGAGAATGGGGGGACTAAATAAATAAAGATAAAGAGAAGAAAAAGAATGTGTTAGAAAGTCAGCTACTGAAGGTATGTGAACATGGTGGACAAGGTCCGAGGTCAGCAACACATATTTCATTTTTGAAATTTAGCCTGCTGTAAAAATGGGGAACAAAAGTTCTTCAGAGAGAACCCTCTATGTACAGATGCTTAAATATGTGCTATCAGCTAGGGGCAGCAGGATTCGCACTGCACAATTAGAACAATTCTTAAATCTTATACAGCAAATTTGCCCCTGGTTTCCTGTAGAAGGGACCATAAATGAGAATACTTGGATGAAAATAGGACAGCAATTGTAAGATAATTATATTGTTGAAGGCCCACAAAGTATTCCTATTACTAGTTTTGCTCTTTGGGCTTTAATAAAGAATTATCTTAACCCTTGGAGCGAGGATATAAAGGCTGCAGGCAATAATAAGTCTTTAGTGGCTGCGGTAGAGGGCTAG
>RJWH01011970.1:0-10184 GCA_004363575.1 Solenodon paradoxus | reverse complement strand
TCACCTTGCTTGGTAATTTACTCATATTTGTAGCAATTGTCTCTTCCTCTACCCTTCACACTCCCATGTACTTCTTCTTAGGAATTCTATCTATATTTGACATATTCTTCCCATCTGTCACCTGTCCCAAGATGCTATGCTATCTCTCCGGACAGAGCCATGCCATTTCTTATAAGGGATGTGCTGCTCAGCTCTTCTTTTATCATTTCCTGGGATGTACTGAAAATGGCCTCTTGTGTGTGATGGCATATGATCGCTTTGTTGCCATCTGTCACCCACTGAGGTACAGTCTCATCATGAGACCTGGACTCTGTGTTGGTTTGGTTATTGGAGCCTGTTCATTAGGTTGTCTTCATGCCAGCATCCTGACCTCTCTCACATTTCGTTTGACCTACTGTGGCTCCAGTTATGTGGACTACGTCTTCTGTGACATTCCTGCAGTCTTACCCCTGGCTTGTGATGATGGTTCTATAGCTCAGACAGTCGGTTCTACTAATGTTGGCTTTTTGGCTATATTGTATTGGTTTATTGTTTGTGTTTCCTACATGCGCATTGGGATTGCCATTTTGAAAATCCGGTCAGCAGAGGGCAGACAGAAAGCTTTCTCCACCTGCAGTGCCCACCTTGCTGCAGTCCTCTGTGCCCTTGGACCTGTAATCATCATCTATCTGCAACGCACACCCAACCCCTTGCTTGATGCCGTAGTGCAAGTCTTTAATAATATTGTCTCACCCATGTTAAATGCACTAATCTATTCTTTGAGGAACAGAGACGTGAAAAGTTCCCTGAAAAAAGTGTTCCACAAAGTAGTACATACTTTTTGGGAATAAATTGTGTATTTATAATAGATTTGGGGTATTTTTTGTCTCAACATCAAACCCTTATTATTTCATCTTAAGTAATATTCAGATAACAGAAAGTGCTTCTTTCAAAGTATTTTATTTTGTTTTCCTAAGATTATCTCGTTTGTGTCTTTGAAATCCCTGGGATCTCAAAATAATCCTATAACTAATATACTCTCATGCCTTAATATAGGGGAAGAAAGCTGAGGCACATAGCAGACAGTTGGGGACAGATTTCTTACACCATATTGAACAGTTGTTCTCTTATTAATGATGTATGATTTCTGATTAATGATTAATGATTTAAAGGTATCCAGGAAACAGCTTCGATGGTTTTCCCTGTCACAAATCACATTCAATATTTTTCTAGTCACAAATTGGCTGCAATTTTTCACCCTTTCTTTCCTTAAGCCTTCCTGTCCTCCATGCTGCTAAGAATAGCACTGATCAACATTTATGGAACATTATCTATTTTTCAACACTTTGATAAACAGGTCACAGATATCATTTTATTCAATCTTTATTTCACCCCCATAAATAGGTATTTCCATTTTTGAAAAAGTTTTGAAGATTAGTGACTTTAATTATGAACCTAATAATTCAATTTTCAAAATTACCCTGGAATCATATCCAGTTAGTTCCAAGACCCCACAGTTACTTCTCTGCTACACAACTGCCTAAACCTAGTGCCAATTTCCTCATCCCCACTACCTCCCTAGAGGTACATAGAAGGTGCTCAATAAATAACTGGTAGCATTTGCACTGAGTGGTCATCTTTTCATATTAACTTCTCTACAATCTTCATTTATTCTTTTCCATGACAGGCTATTCCCATTTATATATGTTGGAACTGAAATACAATAATAATTGTCTTATTGTTAATATACATCAGCGATGGCTAATGCAGGCAGGGACCTAAGACCTTGTATTTAAATTCTCCCGCTCTTTCTACTGTTCCATGTTTCCAATATCTCAACTCAGAAGTGTGATGGAATTGGAGAAGACTTCCTATCCTTTGAATAAAATGAATATCTAAATATGGAGTTCATGTTCATTGGATTTTCCCACCAATTTATATTTTTCCAAATAGTCCTCCAACAGTATTGGAATTCACATTTCTAACTTTTCTTCAAAACTCAGAGAAGTGTTGTATTATTAACTGGAGATACAATAGAGACACAGCAGCATTTATTTATCATGATATTTTAACTATTCATAGTTTATGTATCCTGTATTTAATACCTAAAAGTTTTATCAGATTTGAAATTATTAAAATAAAGGAAGTAAAAATACAAATGAATTAAATTACTGCATCACAGAAGAATGAGGCATAAAGGACAAAATAAAAACCACAAAAGAGTAAATAAATGATATGATGTACAGCATGAGGTTCTGTCACTCCTTCCAAGTTGACCAGCATATCTAACATGACACAGACTCTTATTCTCACTCTTTTGGATCCAAGCACATACAGTGTTAGCATGCTGTCTTATTAATGCTGCATATGGAGGAAGAACCCACCCACATGCAAACAGTATCTGGTAAAGCCTGGATAGTGTTTATGAACAGACACTCATCACACCAAAACAGAAACTTGTCCAACAGATGCATTTTTCATGCAATGGAAAGTCCCACAAGAGTAGAGATCATATTTGTCTGATTCACTGTTGTCCCCACAGGACACAGCCCAGTGATATAGTGATCACCCTGCAAATTTATCGAATGATGAATGAACAACTGCTACTCTGTCTTTCAAATAATGATGCAATGGAATTTTTACTCACATAAACAGAGTATCACGAGTTAAATCATTAGGACACAAAACAATACCATGTATTCCTATAATTGTTTACTCATATTCAAATAAAATTAAAATTATATGATAGCCAAAACTTCAATGAATCCCAAACCAGTGTTGACTGGCATTGAAAAAAATCAAATTAACAACACTTCAACTCTTCTTATATCTAAAATTTAGTATATCAATCCACATAAAATATTATTTAAAACACATGTTTAGGAACAGTGAAGGAAGAAAGATGGTGGCAGAACTGGTTCCATGATTAATATTTGAGGAAAGTAGGAGAACTTTTCTGAAGGTCATGCAGGAGGGGAGCAACATCCGCATGAGATCATCCATGGAGGAACGGCATAGAACAGGGTGGCATACACCACGCCTACCAGGTGGATATGAGAGTTGTGGGTTGCAACGGTAGGAGGAGGCTTCTGCAGCTGCTGCAGTGGCAGAGGTGGCAGCAGGCAGAGACAGCAGAGTGACTCATCTGGTGGAAGACCCGTGTCTAAGGCCAGAGAGGGAGGAGGGAAGATTGCTGGTGACACAGATTCTTGATTTCTAGAGATGTAAAGAGAAGTGATTTGACTCAGGACCCAAAGTTCCACACAGGCTGTTATCACAGAAGGAGCACAGTAGAAAGGAAGCACTGCTCCCACCTGCTACCACACCACTAATTAGAACCTGGAATCCAGTGGAGTTAGATCCAGTAATGCGGTCTGTAGACTGCTGAACCAAATTCTGGATACTCAGAGAGGAGGGCTTTTCTGAATGATACCACTATGAACTGGCGCCCCCATTCCTGCCTGATCACAACATCACATATTCACTCTTCCCCAATCCATGCCCCTTTCCCACTCTGCAGCCATCCTCCACTCCTAGAAACAGCAAAAAGCAAAGTACAGAAGCCTGAAAGTATTAAAAACGTAAAACAAACCAGGGCACTGGAAAAAGACAAGAAATGAACAATTGCAGTCAAATTGGAATAGATTATATGTATACGTGAATATATGGAGAAAGAAAGAGAGAATTTCACCCTAAAACAATAGACTTCAAATGTCCACCATGAAATATTCTCAATCATAGACAACATTTTGGGAAACAAATCAATTCTTAATAAGTATGCAAGGAGTAAAATCAGATCTAGTATCTTTTCAAATCACACTGACATCAAACTAGAGAGCAACCAAAACATGAAGGAGGTAAAAATTGCAAGACATGGAGAAAAACAACAGGTTATTGAACAAATTTTGGGTAAAACTATTAGAACAATTGAAGAAGATGGCAAACTTCCAAACACTTTGTATGATGCCAGCATTACTCGGATTCCAGGACCCAATGAAGACAGCACCAAAAAAGAAAATTACAGTCTCACATTTTTGATGAATATTGATGCAAAAATCCTTAACAAAATATCAGCAAACTGAATTCAAAACTCTATAAGTGAGGGAGTACGCCATGATCAAATACTGTTTATTCCAATGATGCAAGGGTGGCGTAACACATGCAAGTAAATAAATGTGATTCCCTGTAGAAACAAAAAGAACAAAAGTCGCATGATAATTTCAATATACACAGAAAAAACTTTTGACAAAATTCAACTCCCTATCATGTTTTAAAAAGGCTCTAAACAATGAGTATAGATGCAATGTACTCCAACAGAATATAGTCTATCAGTGACAAAACAACATCCAACACCATAATCAGTGAAGAAAAACTGGAAACTTTTCCACTAATGTCAATAATAAGTTAAGGATATCATAATCATCTCTTTATTGTATTTGTTCATTATTTCTAATAACACAACATGTATTCGAAGAGATGCAAGTAAACCCATATTGATTTACAATAACCACAAAGCTGGAAACTAAGTGGCCATTGACAGACGTGTGGATAAAGCAGAGGTGATATGTTTGTGTATGTGTGTGCATATATATATGAATATGTATATATATGGGATTCTATGTAGCTATTAAACAGGTGAAATCCTGCTAAGGTAGTAACATGGATGGATTTGGAGGTAATTTATTCTTAGCAAGATTAATTCAGAAGGGGAAAGACAGAGACAGCATGATATCAGTCATATGTAGTATAAGAGACAGCTGTCATATTAAATAAACAAAAATAGAATTTTAAAATGAACTAAATTAAAAAAATAGACTTTTATCCAAAAAAGCAAATCATCGGATACAAGAAGAGATAGGGGAAGGGGTGGGGACAAATGGATAAACCACATTTAATTGCGTAGTGAAGAAAAATCGAAAGAGTGGTGAATATGCTATATTATATACAGACAAAGATTTACTATGATGTATACTTTATACCTATTTAATGCTATAATTTACTATTCCTTCAATAAAATAAAAATTTTTGAAAAGTGCACAAAAAAGCTCACATAGGGTAGGTTGACTTTTCGCTTTAATGATTTGATTTGTACCAAAAAAAGTTTTTAGTTTCATGCTGTCCCATTTGTTTCTCTTTGTCTTTGTTTCACTTGCCTCTGGAGACAATTCTACCAAAATATTACAAAGACCAATATCAAAGGGTTTTTCAACTGTTTTCTTCTACATATTTTATGATTTCAGATATATTTTCTACTACCAAACACATTGTTCACATATTGTATTTCTTTTATAGTGATATTTATTATTTGTTTAGTTCACGATGCTAAATTCATTTTAGGATGCTGATATTGCATCAGTCTGTATTACACACCACTCCCACCGCCAGAGTCCCAGTGTTGCTTATCACCCTCTCTCCTCTCCTCCCCACCTCCCTTCTCTTCCCCACCCTATAACCAGTCCTGAGTCCTGCTATTTTTGTTGGAATTTGTATGTTCATTTGTTTCATTTCATATGCCTGAAATCACATATGAGTGAAATCACCTTGTGCTTCTCTTTTTCTTTCTGACATTTTACTCAATGTATGCTCCTCCAATTCTATCCAGATTAATGCAAAGGGCGCACTTTTGTCTTTTTAATAGTGATATAGAATTCCATCGAGTGTGTGTCATAACTCCTTTATCCACTTTTCCGTTGATGGACATTGAGTTTGTATTCATTTCTTAGCTATTGTGAATTCTATTGTGAATTAGAAGTTTTAGTGCGGTGTTTTTTGGGTTTTTTTTAGAGATTTTGTGTCCTCTGAGTACCTGATGAGGAGTGTGATTGCTGGATTAAATGGTAATCCATCATTATTTTTCTGAGGAATCTCCATACTTTTCTCCAAACAGGTTGAAACAATTTACAGTACCACCAATAAACTGTGTAGGGGGGTTCCTTTTGCTCCACACCTCATGCAACACCTGTTGTTTGCAGTCTTTTTGATGGTGTGACATGGTATCTCATTGTAGTTTGTATTTGCATTTCTTCGATGACTGATGTAGAGAATTTTCAGGTGTTTTTAGGCCAACTGTGTGTCTTCATTAGATAGGTCTCTATTCAGTTCTTCTGCCTATTTTTTTGAGTAGGTCATTTGATTTTTATTTGTTGACATGTGTGGCTCTTTGTATATTTTAGAGATTAAGTTCTTGTATTTCCCATATTGTGTGACTATGTTCTCCAGTTCTTAGGGTTTTCTTTTTGTTTCCGTGGTGATTTATTTTGCTCTACAGAGGTTTCTCAGTTTGATATACGTAGTCCCAGTTCTTTAGTTTTGCTTTGATTGTTTTTGTTGTCACTATTTTTCCCCCAAAGATTTCTTTGAGACTGAGGTCATGGAGTCCTTTCCCCACACTTTCTCTAAGAATTTTGAGTCTTATATCCAGGTCTTTAATCCACTTTAGGTTGACTTTTGTGTTTGGCAAAAGTGAGTAGTTTAATTTCCTTTCTCCTCCTCCTCCTCCCCTCACTCCTCCTCTTCCTCCTCTCCTCCTCCTCCTCCTCTTCTAATTCTTATTTTTTCCAGATGCCATTCCAGTTTTCCCAACATTTTCTGAATTAACCACCTTTGTCATAGACTCACGGTCCATATGTGTGAGGCTTTATTCCTGGACTCTCAATATGATTCCACTGCTCAGTGTGTCTGTTTTTGTTCTAGTATCACACAGTTTTGATGACAATCACTCTGTAGTATAATCTGCAATCAGGAAGTATGACTATTCTTTTATAATCTTTGGATAGTTGTTTGGAATTCAAGGCCTTTTGTGGTTCACACAACGTCAGTATCTTTTGCTTCTTTTACTTGAAAAATATCCCTGGAATTCTATTGGGAATTGTATTGAACTTGTATATTGTTTTGGGTGTAATGGCCATTTTTATTATGTTGAAATCTTCTAATCCATGGACTTGGAATGTTTTTCATCCCTTTGTGTCTTCTATTCCTTTTGCTAAGGTCAAGCACCTTTCATTGCAGAGTCCTTTTACCTCTTTTGCTAAGTTTATTCCCAGGGTTTTCATCTTTCTTGGTGCTATTTTGTGTGGAATTTCTTAATTTCTTTCTCATCCACTTCGTTGTTTGCACAGGAATGTTACTGATTTTTGTGTGCTGATTTTATATCCTGTCCCTTTGTTGTATTCATCAAACCAAGAGAGCCCAAATTAAATCTCTAATGCACTCTTCAGGGAACTAGAAAAGGAAGAAGAGTTTAAAAAATAAGAAGAATGAAGGAAATTATAAAAATCAAAGCAGAAATAAATGATACTGAAAGCAAAATGGATGATCCAAAGAATCAAAGACTCCAAGATTTGATTCTTTGAATAAATGAGCAAAATTAACACACCCCTAACTAGACTCACTAATGAAAAGAGAAAGAAAATACTAATAACAAAAATGAGTAAAGAGGTGAGTTTACAAATAACATTACAGAAATATAAAGAATGACAAGAGGTTATTATGAATACATACATGCTAACAAATACATTAATCATGAAGAAAGCGGCAGACTTCTAGGATCCCACAACATCCCACAACTGAACCAGGTGGACAGGACAACAAAAACAAAACAATTACAGCCACTAAAATTGAAGAAGCAATTAAAAAAAAACTCTTTAAAAACAAAGTCCAAGGTCCAAATAGCTTCACTAGTGAATTGTACCAAACATTCAAAGGAATCAAATAGATATAAACCCCCCCAAAAAACTCTCAGGACACAAGAAGATTATGGTTTGGGGTGTCAGAAGGGAGGAGACTGCATAGAGGGAAAGCTGGTCGTGAAGAACACTGGAACTCTGATGGAGGATGTGGTATGAGATACAGATTGAGATACGATGTCAATATTAAAAAATTAATGTAGTCTATGAACAAAATATTTAATAAATACCCCTAACCTTTTAAAAAAGAAAATCATATAAGCTATAAATATAATACTTTAGAATAATTATCTATTATTTCTTTATATAAAGAAGGATAGAGGGTGATGTTACTATGAGACAATAAATTTTCAAAATCCATTGCAAATCTATAATTTATTCAGAGAAGTAAATACCACTTTGTGGAAAACTCTTTCCAGGGAACTTTTCACTTTACTGTTTGTTAAAGAACAAACAATGAGTTGAATATGAGTGAGATGTTATTATTTAACATTTGCATTATAAAGTCAAGCAAGGCATTGGGTATGCAGTGTAGACAGATGATTACTATTTCAAGGAATCAGAGGATTAAGGTGACATAGCACTGCAGGTGGAGAAAGCTTTTTCCTGCCATCTGCTGATCAGATTCTCAAAATTACAATCCCTGTGCTGGTATAGGAGACAAAAACAGTGCACTAATGCATTAAAACAAGAAAGTCAACAATGGTGGGACATATTCTCTGCACCAGGGAACTGTCTTCATAAGCCAAGGGTAAGACTGCAGGAATGTCACAGAAGTAGTTCACTTGACTGGGTTCACAAAAGGTCAAGTGAATTGAAAAACATGCCAAAATGCTGGCATGAAGACATCCACAGCTCAGCTCTGACGTCTGATCCGAGACATTCTCTGGTCTAATGATGAGGCTATACCTCAGAGTATGATAGATGGCTACAAAGACAGTCTTTGGTGGAACCCAGGAAATGGTAGAAGGGCTGAGCAGCACACTGCTTATAAGAAATAACCTGGGTCTCGCTAGAGAGATAGACTAGCATCTTGCCACATGTGCTAGATGGGAACAACATGTCAAAAATAGATAGCAGTCCCCAAAAGAAATACATGGAGGTGTGGAGGGCAGAGGAAGAGTCAATTTCTCTTAGGATTCTGTTTCCAAGCAGATAAAATGATAAATGAATGAGATGACACAGAGCAAAGGTCTAGCTGATGTATTACAGGAGAAAAAACTTACTTCATTTGATATGATTGCTCATGTTCCTGGAGGGGTGATCTGGGTAGACAAAAAGACATGAAATTGTGAATGTGGAATATGTTTGCTGTCAGACACAATGCCAATGCATTTATCATCACCAATCCTTGTGCCCAGATAAATGTGATGAAATGAAAAATTAAGAGTTCATCTAAAGACATTTATGTGCTAGTAAGGAAATCTGTGCCTTCATAAAGAGATATCATATCCTAAACAATAGAGATATAAATAAGAGATAACATAACCATGTAAAGTTATAGAGGAGTCAAGAGAATAAAGATATGTTGATAGAACAGATGAACAATTTAAAGCCCACAACCAATTAGACAACTGAATGCTGTAAAGTAGACCAATATGGAAGCCATATCCTCTTGATTCATTTTTTGAGGATGTCTGCAGTGACTCAAAGATGTGACTAAATACCTTATTCATCCCATCATAGGTCAGAATAGTTGCCCATGTATTTGATGAGAACAATAAATTGTGATACTATCCATTGAGCATTGTGATTTAGTTGTATTAATATCATTGTCTGAATATATTCCTTAGTAGCAACATGGTCTAAATGACAATGATTAGTTTACTGAAGAGAACCTAGAAGTGATATATTTGGTTATTGTGTTTTAAATTGCTTAAAGCTTAGCATATAGGTGTATTTTGTGGATGGTAGGCTTTAGTGAACTTATAGCACTTATGAAGGTGTAAATATGAGATACCTTATATTTGCTTACAATTGAAATATTGATTAAATGAAATGAAAATTTATTAAGCTGTGTATTATGCTTTATCAATTTTGAATTTTTATTTTATTCTACTAGGGCAACGTGTCAGATTTACCATCTCAAAACAGATTTTAAAATGTCAATATAAGATTATTAACTATAGGTACAGTGTTATATATGAGATGTTTAGAATTTGTTAATCTTGTATATTTAAACTCTATACCCTTCATTTAACAACTCCCCATTCCAACCTCCAACACACGCATGATAACCACCATGCTGCACTTTACATCTATGAGTTCAACAATTGTTTTACTTAAAAAAAAATGCAAGTGAATCAACGAAACTGTTAGTAGGGATTGTGGTGATTAGGTGTCTGCTGTAGTGTTTGTATTTAAGATTCTTATGATTTGTCCAATATGAGATGTTCCATCTTCAGTTGCTTTAACAATTTTTGATTTCCAATGCATATAAAAACTGTCTAATAAATAAATGTCTGACATCTAAATAGAATTATTCCTCAATTTCTCTGATCCTCTTTATAATTGATAGCT